>JAPKID020002691.1:0-13058 GCA_026931265.2 Tropidonophis doriae | reverse complement strand
CTCTGTTCGCCGCCCCGAGTCCCTTTATGGTGAGATGGGTGCGGGTTACAAATAGGAATAATAATAATAATAATAATAATAAGTTTTAGTCTCCAGTCCCCTAATCATCTTTTTGCTCTTCTCTGCACTTTTTCTAGAGTATCCACATCTTTTTCACATTGTGGCGACCAAAACTGAATGCAGTATTCCAAGTGTGACCTTATCAAGGTATTAAGTATTATTTAAATTATTATTTAAAAAGAAATTGTTCTGTTTCAGTGTATTTGTCTTAATTTATTTTTGTTCTGAATTTAGTCAAAAAAGTTCTTAGTGTCTAATATAAAATGAATAATATTCAAATCACCTCTACCCAAAAGGTTTACTATATGAAGATTAATGGGCATCACCCAAGAAAAAAAGGATTAGAAAGGAAGAAAGCAATGAACTTCAAATATCATTGAATGTTCAATTAGCTGTGTTTGTGTTATCTACTTCTAGTGGTCAAGTTCCAATGATTTATTCAGTACAATTATTTGGGTGAAGGTCACACAAACTATGTGAGATCTTTGGCAGCAAAATACCTTAACTAAATACCTTAGCTGCTGAGGAATAGCTGAGAGAAGGAAGAGCTAACTGGTTTCCCATATTTCTACTGCAACCTGATATGAGGCGATTACAATATTCTAATTTATATAGTCCAATAAAAGTAATCCTTGACCTATGATTATAAATTGAGTCCAGAATTATGATTCTTTGATTCTTAAATTATTGCCAGCATTAACCAAGACAATCATATAATCCAGTCTCTCCGTGTTGCAGTGTTAGGCAGAATTTGGATTGCCTGGAATGGTGGGGTGGTGGTCCTAGACTGCTGAATGAATAGTCATGACTCACAAGCAGTGGCGGATCAACTCTGGTGCCCTAAGCACTGACAAATCTTGGTGCCCCCCCCTCCTTTGTATAAACTGTACAAATCTTTTTTTTCTTTCTCAATTTGGTAGTGCCCCTTTTGGGCCTGGTGCCCAAAGCATATACTTAGTCAGCTTAATGGTTAATACACCACTGCTCATAAGTCAAGGACTACATATATTCACTGATCTAAGGCTAAGCTATGAAGAACCACATGAATCTTAAGTTTAACAGATACAAATTTCACTATATGTATTCACTAATCATAGCATTTATGAAGCTGAAGAAGCCTCTATTCAGAGCTGAAGAAGCTTCTTGGATGAGAAACGAAAGTAATACAATTTTAATAGCAGAGTTGGAAGGGATCTTGGAGGTCATCTAGTCCAACTCCCTGCCTAGGCAGGAAGCCCTATACCATTTCAGACAAATGGCTATCCAACATCTTCTTGAAGACTTCCAGAAAGTCTTCAAAGAAAAACCAGAAAGTCCAGTTGCCTCTTGAAAAAGCACCTTTCCGACACAGCATTTATGGTCACTCTGCTTCTTCTACTCAAAATTCAACTTAATTGTCACAATATTTTTCCATGTTACTGTTTCAAATTTATTCACAATTTACTCTATGTACCTTCAATTAAAATACTGCATACACCGATTATTTTTTTGCCCAGCACGATGAACCACATACTAACCATCACTAACCACATACTAACCATCACTAACAGGCATGCTATACCAATTTATTAGTGGTATTATAGTGAATTGTATACCCCGTAAATTGAGTAAACCACGGTTCTTGGCTAACTACATACATGTTCAGTTAACTAACTAGGTAGCAGTTACCTGAACACAGGCCTCGAATTATTATTATGCGATAATAAAATGCCTTCCTCTAACCTGGTGTTTCTCAAACTCGACAGCTCTGAAATGTATAGTTTTCAGCCCCCCAGAATCCCCCAGCCAGCCTTGTTCCCCTGCTAAATCCAAGGCTCCGCTTGGGAAGCTTCACCTCCTTGGGATCTCCTCCAGATTTCAGATGCTCTGGAGTTTTTATCCCGAGCTGGGGATTTATTTATTTTGCTTGAGTGACAGCTCCTTCTTCAATCACGAGGCGCGTTTAAAGCGAAGCGTACCGCCCAAGTGTGCACCGCCTCCAATAAAAAACCAGGGCGTTGTCGGGTTTACGCAACCCTGCCTCGTCGTCATAGTAACCAGGGGTCCGGCGATCGTTTTAGGCCCTAAGTTTTCGCGATACTGATGCTCGCGGAGTACTGGAAAGAGGAAGCCGAAGCCAGCTTTGGTAACTTGCCCGTTGCCCATTGCCATGGAACTGAGCCTGAACCGGATGGATTACCTGCAGGTACAGCGGGCGGACGCGATGCCTGTGACGGCGAATGTCGGCTGTTTTGCGCCCCCGGAAGCATCGCTTTTTTAGTTTTCCTTCTGTAGCAGTTGTTACTGCAGACCAGCCCTATTCGTACGTCCATGGCAGCCTTCCAAAGCAAAAAGCCCTGCAAAAGGGTTGACCTATTGACAGTATTGGCCGGAAGGTGGAGTTGTAGCCCAACCCATCTGGATGGCACCATTTTGACAATTCCTGCTTGGGAATTAGCATTTGCAGGAAGAGAAGTCTTTTGAATAGTTTCATAAATCTAGTGGGGGAAAAAAGAATGAAATGAAATACATTCTTCAATCTTTTAGATATAAAAGTAATTATAACCTACACAGTTACCTTTTATCTTTTTTGTTAGTTAAACTTCCATCATTGGAGTTGTTTATTCATTAGGAAGCGTTGAGGAAAATTTCTGATTTGAGAGATAAGTGATTATCTAATTTTAATTGTTTCTAACTTCTAATTAAAACAAAGAAGGCATAGTTTATACATCCAAGAATGCATCTAATCTAATATTGGCCCTACTAGAGATATTATTATAAAATAAAATGTGCGGCTGCAAAGGTATCTGACAAAAAGGTGGGAGGGTCAAAAAATCAAGTTAGTGGCTTGTAATGCCCCTTTTAGCATGTATCAGTTGTACACGTGTGTGTGTGCACGTGCACACACATACACATTGAAACTTGGATTGCACAGCTGCACCCACCTTCCCTACTGCTATGATCCCAGGGGTACCCTGGGTTCAGTCCAGTACTTTATTTGCTTGGAATATAGATGACAGAAACCCCATGTATTCCATACAGTAGCAGAGTTGGAAGGGACCTTGGAGGTCATCTAGTCCAACTCCCTGCCTAGCCAGGACACCCTATACCATTTCAGACAAATGGTTATCCAACAACTTCTTAAAGACTTGCAGTGTTGGGGCATTCACAACTTCTGGAGAAGTTGTAGTTTCAGCAAGTCATTTCTTATTTTCAGAATCTAGGTCCACACAGGAATACCAGGAATACAGAAAAATATGAGGTTTTGTATCCCTGTTTATCACTGGGGCTAAAAAAATCTGGGCTGCAAAGTATAGATGACTACTAATAAGATTTCCTCTTTCTTGCCATCTCCTGGGGGTCCATATTTCTGCAACTCAGATCTGGTAACCCTAGTATCATCATAAAACTATTAACAGACTTCTTAAAATGGACCTTATATAAAAGATTCAATACTACTTCATATTTCAATATTTCTATACTTTATTCTTAGGTTCTGTTTTTGGGCTGTTTTCTGTTCCTTGAGTAGCAGTCCTTCACTTAAATCCAGTTCACAATGGCTAACTGAAGTGTGCTAATGGTGACCATTGCTGAAATAGGAGGCTGTGCTTGTGGTCACTCATCCCTTAGTCACTTTACAGTTGGACTACTGGAAGTGCATATTATGTTGGGTTGCCTTTGAAGACTACCTAGAGAATGGGTGTCAAACTTGTGGCGTCACGTGGCCATCAAGTGACTTTTGCTACATTTTCCCCCTTTGCAGAGCTGGGGTGGGCCTGGCCTGCACATGACACATCCAGCTCGTGGGGTGTCAGTTTGACACCCCTGACCTAGAGGCTGCAATTGGTGCAAAATGTAACAGAATTAGTAGTTATAATGGAACCTCAGTAAGTCCATTTAACACCCCTGTGAGTGCGCATGCTTACAGTAGGATTCCATTCAAGTGCTTGTGAAGCTCTTTAGCACATAGGACTGGTTTATTTGTTTTATTCAATGTGTTGCAGTAAAAGAGGCACTCTTTAGTTCTCTTCCTTGAAAAAATGTTGTCTGTCAAGACTTAGAAAGCATATTGTTTTGGATGTGATACCTGATTTGGGGCATGATCTCCCTCAAAATTTGGCTGGCTATCAGACACAACTGAGTGGAAGAAAAAAAAATCTATTTACAATTGAATCATCTCATACTCTTCTACCTAGTATCATAATACCCTCAACTTAGGACCACAATTGGGAGCAGAATTTCTGTTGCTAAATAAAGGAATGGCTGAGTGAGGTTTTCCCATTTTATGACCTTTCTTGCCTTCGTTATGTATGTCGCTGCAATTGCTGAGTTAATACCACAGTAATTAAGTGAATTTGGCTTTCTCATTGCCTGTCAGAAGTTCGCAAATGTGATAACATGACCTTGGAACACTGCAACTGCCATAAATATATGCCAGTGGCAAGTGTCTAAATTTTGATCACGTGATCACAAGGATTGTGCAAAGTTGCAAATATGAAAGATGGTCATAAGTCACTTTTTTCAGTGCCATTGTAACTCACTAAATGAATGGTTTTAAGTTGAGGACTGCCTATAAATATAAACATATAAAAAGAAAGTGAAACCATATGCATATGCACCATATGTTGGAAAGCCAATATCATGCATGCATTTTAATAATTAAATATTTCTTTTTCTCTATAACTATAGTGTACTGACATTTTGATAAATGCAAATTGGTTTTAAAATGGATGAGTCAAACATAAATACTAACATTTTTATTTGCAACTAGGTGGGTGTGACATCTCAGAAAACCATGAAGTTGCTCCCTGCATCAGGGCGCAAAGCTACGCAGAAGGTATCTATTTATTTCATTCATATTTGATACTTTGTTCAGGAGCTCAAGACTATATAGAAATGTATTTATTAAAATAATTGTATGTGATAAAGATCAGACTTAAAAATTGTACTTTTTCTTAAAAAGAAAAATAGTATAGAAAAAAATATTTATACTTACTTTATGTGTGTACTATGCTAAAATACAAATAATGATCTTGTGACTTAATCTCTTGTTTATGTTTAAAACTCTTAAGTTTACATCTTAATTTTCCTATATTTTTTCACATGTAATTTGACAACATGTCATCTTATTTTTACAACATAATAAATATTCATTTTTTTCTGATATATCCTTTGACAAAAGGATTGTACATGCAATTTGAATCCTTTAATTTTATTCCATTATTTTCCTGATGTTTCTTCTACAATATCCATCCCGACTATAACTATTCCTCTAGTTTCTACATAAACTACTTGTCCTTTCCCCCCAATCTCCATGGCCTTAGTATGGCTTTTCTTTTTTACCCTTTATGTACAATTATAACTCTTCTGCCCATGAATTTAATTCTTCCAGGTTTAGTATATTAAATTGGCTATTTACTGGAAGTCCCTTCTTGAATATTTGCCTGTGATACTTTACATTTGCATCCATTTCATTCAAATGGTTTCACAAAATTTATTTTTTTCACAAGAAAGCCATTTTGAAGTATCACACAGCATTTTAAGAGGAAGAATTAAATAGAAGAGAGAGAAAAATCTAGATCCGTGTATAATTTATACATCCAACAAAAAGGACTGGTTTGTACTGGTTTCCTTTGTACTCTTAAAAAAACATATATACATATCCTGTTATTTTATTTTAAAGGTTGTTACTGGAGACCATGATGGTGTTATTACCTGCTTTGGAATAAAAAAAGGAGAAGCTATCGTAAGTTTATTTATTGATTTATATAGATGAAAACTTAAATTAACAAAATAAAGTAATTTACTATTGTAAAATGTCAAGTAATTATAAAGATAACCATTTTGAAGGATTGCATTTTCAAATGCACTATGACAGTAGAAAGAAAACTTAGATTTTCGGTGATTCAAATCCTATTAACCTTTATTTTGTAATATACTTTCTTTTTTGTATTTTAGCCAGTATTCAAGACTTTGCCAGGAGAAAAGATTGCAAGACTAGAACTGGGAGGTGCTCTTAATACTCTTCAGGAGAAAATTTTCGTGGCTGCTGGTTCTGAGGTTCGAGGTTTCACAAAAAAAGGGAAACAGTTTCTTTCGTTTAACACCAACCTTACTGAAAACATCAAAGCTATGTGTGTATATTAAACATTGATTTAACGGTGCTTAGTTACTTATTATATTTAACTTTAAAATTACTGGAATGTACATATAGACAAAAGGAAAATCCATACAATTAAACCATCGTGCCGCAAACTTCACTTGCATATTATAAATAATCCTCTTCTTTGTCACCCATAAGAGGAACATTTTTAAAAGTTTTCTAAACTGCAGGAGGGATTAACCATGAGCAGGATCTTCTGACTCCAAAATAGTTGCAAATGGCTACATATACCTGTGAAAAAGCCTTCGTAGCTATAGATGTCACCTGCTGAATATCTAGGCGAACTCTCAAATTACAGACCATGTCTAAGAGAGGAAGTAAAACTCAATTTTGACAGACTTTCAAGTTAGGTCAAATCAGAAAATAATAGACTGCACAAGTTACCATGTTTTATTGATAGACTATAGCAGGGGTGTTAAACCTGTGGCTCAGATACATCACTTGCTGGCCACGTCCACCCTCGGTTTAGCGAAGGGGAAAATTGTGATATGCCACATGATGACAGCATAACAACGCAGGTTTGACACCCCTTATAGCCAATATTCTGTTACTATAGCCAGTAACAGAATATTGAAAGCTTGATTGTGTTTTCCCTTCTCTCCCTTTTGTATCTCAATAAATCTGAGCTTCTTTCTAACACTTGCTCTTTCCAAGGCTGATTTTTGTAACCATTTCTTTCTATGCTCATCCCTTTAGCTTCTATTTAATAGACATTGTATTTTAGCATAAGTAGAATATATTTCTTATTTTTAGTCCTCCACTGTAATCACAACTGCATTGCAAAAGTACTTTCACTATATTTAGTAGTATTCAGAGAATTGTAAAAATTTAAAAACAAAACTTTTCAGAGGAAAAAATAAATTTCTTATTGGATTGTTATGTTGATTTCAAGTGTATGAATACTTAATAAATTATATTTTGAAAGTTTTAATTACTATGCTGTTATTATTTTAGGTATATTTCTGGATCAGATCTCTTTCTTGGTGCAAGCTATATTTATAACCATTACTGTGACTGTAAAGATCAGCATTATTATCTATCGGGGGATAAAATCAACGATGTTCTCTGTCTTCCACCAGATAAACTGTCTTGCATTATACCAGTATTAGCATGTCAAGATAGAGTTCTTAGAGTTTTGCAGGTAAATCTTTTCTATTTGTTGCCATTATTGAAACCTGATTTATTAGTACTAATCATTATTTATTACAATTATAAGATAAGTTAGTACAATGAAACAGAAGATTATTCATCTGTTCATACTAATAATTGTATACAATCATTTGCAAGGAAATTTTATCTGCTTGCAGCAATTCTGATAAGTTGAATAAAAGCTAATGTATATATGGAAAATTCCTTTTTTATGAAAGATTATTATTTATTTGGGGTAATTGTACAGCTCACTGTAAGTTGGAAAGATAGGGATGAGCATTAGGAGATGCAAGTTTAATGCTACTCTAATTCTTTGACTACAGGGATTGGTAGAAAGTACTAAATTACTTTTAAGAAGAAGAAAGATTTTGGAATTCACTCTGTTTGAAGGAGTGAAACTTCAAAAAAGTTTAACTGAGCTGCAACCACTTAATTATATATTGTGGAGCAGCTCAGAAATCATTTGTTTTTTGATTGGGTCTGCAGTCTAGTTTGGAATAAATGTATGTGTTTGGATGAATTAGGCTCCAGTTTTTGATAATTTGATAGTTTAGATAATTCATTGATTGATTAGTCTTATAATCATATTAAAAAATAAATGTTTAATACAAAGTCTATTTCCAGAAAATTAATAGGCAAAAAATACTAAATACAAAAAACCAATATTCAAATAAATGTACTGCCTTTCCAAGATATTCTGATCTATTCAGCATAATGGATTCTTAAATGAACTGTCTTATCTAGCAACTTCGCAGGTTTGCTAGTAATGTATACATCAGAGCCCAGGAGGAAACAGGATAGTCTGCAATTCAGGTCCTGGTGTACTGTTATTCAAATAGGGATTTTAAATCTCTAAATTTAAAAGGGGCATGTAATTGAAAGTCAGGGCCCCAATTTTCATTCCATTCTAAAAACAGGAATGCAGTATTGAAATTTAAAAAAATATTTATATCTCTTCTAAATTAAAATTAAATGTTAGGGATTTCAACTAACAGTGTCTCCATTTCATATTTTTTTTTGAGGGTTCAGAATTACTGTATGAAATGGAAGTCCCAGGTCCACCTGCTGTTCTGGCCTTGAACAATGGAAATGGTGGTAAGTAGAATGTTTAGAAGTCTTTTAAATATTATTAAAATGTTGAATGTGATTTTAATAAATTATTATTCTAATAATTCCACATACTATCATGGGTATTTCTAGAACATAGAATTATTCTGATCTAGTTTATATAAAGTGATAGAAATAAAGCAAAGTTTTTTTTTTTTAATTTACTGAAATTAAAAAATTTAAATTTTGGAATCCACTGAATAGATTTCAATTTCAATTTTCAATTTATTTCAATTTGTATACCTCGCCTATCTCCATCGAGATGGACTCAGGGCGGTGCACAGGGGATTAAAAATCACAATAAATAGCAACAAATACAATAACAATAATTAAAAAGAATTAAATTAAGAAACCTGTGGTAAAATTCCCATTAATAAAAACCCAACATCCATTTACTAATTGGCTGGAACTGTGTCGCGCCTGAGGTCTAAACTCTAAGCTAGATAGTAGAATTCTCCTGTATAATTATTCTAATAATAGTTTTAATTTATATTTCTAGGTGACACTGGTGAAGATGTTTTGTTTGGGACATCCGATGGCAAAATTGGCTTGGTACAGATTACTGGTGTTTCTCCAATAGAAAAGTGGAAAATTGGAAATGAGAAAAAAAGAGGTGGTAAGTGTTCTGTGTTGTTTTCCTAAGTGTTCTGTAACAGTTTTTGTACAATTTGGTTAAAATGTGTTATTTAAAAATAGGAATAAAAATAGTAAATGTTGTATATAAGATTCTATCCTTTTTCATTACTGTTTTTGTAAAAAAAAATATCAAATTGGTCTGAAATTTAAGCCTTATCTAGTACCTAATATAACTTATTATGATAAGATATAAATAATTAGTTTCTATGAAATTGATGTTTAAAGATTACATAATGGTGGTACTTATTCTATTTATAACTTGATTAAAATATAATTCCTGTGGGGAATTTATTTCATTCCAGTGCCAGGTTTTAAAAATGCTGGTTAAGTATAATAGATGAAATTATAAATGTTTGATATATATACCTGTTTATTCTTTTTGTCAGGCATCTTATGTATGGATAGTTTTGACATTTTGGGAGATGGGGTTAAAGAATTGCTGATTGGTAGAGATGATGGAATATTAGAGATCTATAAATTTGAAACTGAAAAGAGTCCTGTTTTTAAATATGAATATGTAAGTATATTGTGTAAATCTATTGTTTCCATTATAGTAAAATAATGTATTATAGTGTTTATTTTCCCAAATAGTTTTCTCCCTCCCCCATCCCTCTAAATAAATAAACAAACAAAATAATAAACAAGAAAAAATGGCCTATTTAGTTTTAGCAAGGTGGCTGCTTTATCTGTATTTAGAAGAATAAAAGTATACCTCCATTGGATCAAGGCAAAGCCCACATTAGTCCAGCTTTTTGTTTCCCATAATAGTCAACTAGCACCCTCTTGAGTGTGTTTAGTCCTTCAGCTGCCTCTTGAGTCCTTCAGCTGCCTTTTTCTTTTCTTTTCTCAAAAAGCCTAGATGTTTAAAAACCCCAGTCCTTTTGACTGCCTACTTCTGCACCTTTTCGGACTCTGTTACACATAGTCCTCCACTTACAACAGTTCATTTAATAATTGTTCAAAGATATAAAAGCACTGAAAAAGGTAACATGACCATTTTTCATACTTACAACCATTGCAGCATCTCTGTAGTCATATGATCAAAATTCAGATGCTTAGCAACTGACTCATACTTACGGCGCTTGCATGTCCTGGGGTCTTGTGATTATCTTTTCTGATCTTCTGATAAGCAGAATCAATGGGGAAGTCAGACTCACTTAAAACTGTGTTACTAACTTAACACCTACAATGGTTCACTTAAGAACAGTGGCAAGCAAGGTTGTAAAATGGAGCACAACTCACTTCACAAATATCTCACTTAGCAACAGAAATTTGGGGCTCAATTGTGGTCATAAGTCGATTACTACCTGTACATCCTTTTTTAAATGTGATAACCAAAATTGTACTGTCTAGAGATGGGGTGCCAAAACTGCATTGCCACATGACATATCATGACGCCCCCCCCATTGCTAAATCGGGGTGGGTGTGGCCAGCCCTTGACATATCTGACCCATGGGCCATGAGTTGGAAACCCCTGGTCTAGAAGCAGAAATACCATAGACTTAATAAAAGAGAAATGTAAAGAAAGAATATAATGAAGAGATATAACAAAAAGCAAATAATACCTATTTTATGGATTAAAATAATGTTTTCAATTTTATTCGTTATCCTCCCTTCAATTTTATAAGTATTTTATAAGTAATTACACGTGTTTTGTGTTAGTTAGATTTTCTTGCTATCTGCTTTTTCAACTTTTTTGAAATCTGTGATTTTTCAGAATTAATTATTTTGTAAGATTTTGATTTTGAAAAAGTTTTATTGGTTTTTACAAATTTTAATAGTAGAGAAAGGTAAGGTGTGAAAAGGATATTTTGAGGACATCTGTGTCAGAGGTGTCGGCTCCCTCCGAGGCTTCATACATTAAAAAAAAGTAATACAATAAATTTTCCATTTCTCTACAAAGTGGAAAGAGATACACAAATAATCATTTCATTTTCATGCAATCAATCATTAGTTATTATAAACATCCAAATAAAAGTTACACATATAAAAGAAAGTCATTTATGAGATCTAAGTCTTTTAGCAATTGTATCTTCCTCTCCTTGACCGCCAGTGGGCGGAGCCGTGCCCCCCCCCCGTTCCCCCATTTTCGTCCTCCAGGATTGAGGAATGTTTTTTAAGAAAGGCTTCCGCCTCTACAATTGTTTTAATTCTTACTCTCCCCCCCTCCCAGAACACTAACATTCCCTCGGGCATCGACCACTTGAACCACACCCCTTTTTTAAATAATCTTTTTGATAAGAAGGAATATTTCCTTCTTATTTCTCTAATCTTTTTCGGGATCTGTTTCAAAATGGCAACCTCATTTTGTTGATATATCAAGGGACCGTCTCTCTGTGCTCTTAGGATCCCATCCCTCATTGACCTTCTTACAAACTTAATGTGTATCTCTCTGGGTACTTCGTTAATTCTGGCATATGCTGAGTTGATTCTATAAATCAGGTCGATGTCCCCCCAAATATCATCTTTGCTCTTTGCTCCAAAGTTTTTATGCTAATACCTTCCTGGTATTCTCTCTGGCAAGACATGTGCATTTTCCCAGCTGCCTCTGCTGTTCATCTGCATATGAAAGAAGGAAGAAGACCCATGCCTTTCTCCTAATGCCCCCTTTGATAAACTCAGTGAAAACCAACATTCAGTCAATCTGAACTGAAGATTTGAGACTGAGGATCACATGTATAAGTCACCTGCATATCTAGCAAAAAAAAAATGCTTCCAATATGCACTCAGATACTCAGATTGACTGACTAGGTGGCTCAGTGGCTAAGACACTGAGCTTATTGGATAAGAAAGGTCGGCAGTTCGAATCCCTAGTACAGGTCTTCTGCATGAGCAGGGGGTTGGACTAGATGACCTCCATGGTCCCTTCCAACTCTGTTACTGTTACCTGCCAGCTTTTTTTCTGGCAACAACAGCCATCTTCCCAACACCCTCTTCAGGAGGTAGAATCGCCATTTATTTGCATATGGAAGAAGGAAGTTATTAACATTCTTTTGCCCAAACATGGTTTAGTTAAATCCATGTGAAACAACCTTCATTCAGTTCAAACTGGAGTTCTGGGACATATTCACATTTGAGTTAGTGATGTATTAAGAAACTAGTTTGATTCAACCTAACCAGATGGCTTTACACACACACACAAACCCCCATATCAGTTTCACATTTGGGAAGAGTAGAGTGAAAATGTCTCAGAAATAAAAAGGTCAAATGTTTGAGACCTGAGTTTATATTAACTATAGCATTGTATTCCCTAAGGAGGTTAAACAGATGTTGACATTTTTCCAGCTCTTCCTTTAAGTGACAGCCGAAATGGCATCTCCTTGTGCCTCCAAAGTGAGGTAAGTGAAGCAGAAGTTCACAAGCTTTCCACCCATTCTCACCTTCACATTTTTCTCAGTCCCTCTGGAACAAAAGCAACTTCACTAACGATGGAGATTCAGAACAGAGAGTTCAGTATGGAAGAACAAAAAAACTTAGAATTCCATCTGGCATTTTGCCAGCGCCCCTTTTCAGGTAAAGTAGGTAATGATTGCAACTACACCCAAATGTTCAGCTCCTACCAGAAAGAAGCTAAAGACATTTGGCCAGCCTGACAATTCTAACTGTCATGGTTTCCCCATCAGCCCACTAGTGTACCATCTGTCATTTTATTTTTATTTGAATCTCATCTTTATTATTTTTATAGGTTCCCCCCACCCTCACATATAATGCTAATCATTCCAAACTCTAGGGGACAGTGTTCATCTCCATTTCTAAGCTGAAGAGCCAGCACCGTCCAAAGACATCTCCATGGCCATGGTCAACATAAATACATTCACCATATAGAAGCTATTAGAACTTTCTCTTTTCTCTCCTCCAGTCAATTAAACAGTCGCATAGTACTTTAATTTATCCCACATATAGCCAAAGTTACTCTTACACACTAATACATTACAGTATTTTAAAGCCCCACCTTGACACTGTT
>JAPKID020002690.1:0-13059 GCA_026931265.2 Tropidonophis doriae | reverse complement strand
ATATTTCCTTGTGTGCCGCCCCGAGTCCCTAGGGAGATGGGTGCGGGATATAAATGTAATAAAATCTAAATCTAAATTTCTGCTGATTGTTTGGTTCTGATTTATTTAAGTATTCTTCAGGGTGTTAGCGGACCTAATATGATATGCATCTGCTTTGATCATTATATAATGCAAAACATTATTTATATCATACATACAGTCCTGGATACATACATTTTCATTATCAATTTAATTAATATGTTCATTATCAAACATTTCCCAGTTTGTTTTAAAAAATGTAATCATAAAAGAAGCATATTTGCTCAACAGACTTTGGTTGAATTCTAAGATTGAATGGCTTTGGGTGCATGGATTTTGGAGTTCTGGGGACTTCTGGATGGGATCACTCTACCCCTGAAGACCCAGTGCACAGCTTAGGGCAGTGAGGGCTAACCTTTTTCGGCTTGCATGCCAAAAAAGCGGGGGGAGTGCAGGGGGGTCGTGCATGGGCGTGCCACATCCATAATGCTATGTGCATGACCCCCTACTTTTGGTGCCTTTTTTCTGCCCTCCCCAGGTTCCAGAGGCTTTCTAGGAGCCTGGGAGGGTGAAAACAGCCTCTCCCCCACCTCCAGAGGCTTCAGGAGCTTCCCTGAAGCCTTCAGAGGGTGAAAAACGGCCTCAAAAGAAGGCCTAAATCAGCTGGCCAGTGCACACATGCACACTGGAGCTGACAGGGCAACGCTTCGCGTGCCCTAAGAAATGGCTTATCGTGCCACCTGTGGCACCCATGCCATAGGTTCTCTATCACTACCCATAGAATGTCCTGTCTAATCTAGGATTCTTCTAAAAAGTAGTTATTCATTCTCTTTCTCTCCCTCTCCCTCCTCCCCCCCTTTCTCTATCAGAAAAAGACTGCCTAAAGAATGAATTCCCCAGAAACTAAGGAGCAGACAGCCCAGAAATGCACATGTCTTGCTATCATACTAATAGAACCAAGTGATATATAACAGATCTTGGGGAGGTGGGAGAGTTAAGAATTAAGTCAGGCGAAAGTGGTGAACATAGAAATGCCACGGGCAGAAAACACAGAATTGAAAAGCAGGCAATCTTATTGTTGAAAGAGGCAGGCAATCAATCAGTCAATCTGAACCTTCCAAATTCAAACATGGGGATTTTCAATAATGCAGAGAAAGTCAACTTTCTGAAACCCTACAATCTTGTTTGTCAGCCAATCAGATGGACCAAATAAATCATTCTGTATATGAATTTCACCTGCTTTAAAGTTTGTGATATACAGTACATTGAATCAATTTTTCTTATTTCATGTGATATGGATCCGAAGTCTTCCTAGCTAGTATTAAGCTCATATAAAATTCCACAGTTTTCTCAATGAGTAGGGTAAGTGTAATTATGTTTTATTAAGCTATAGTGAAGACCAGCTAATGAAATTGTTGTTGTCTTTACTCTTTATATATTAGTTTTTGGTTTTTTTTTAATTGTAAGCTAGAGCAGTGATGGCGAACCTTTTTCGTCTCTGGTGCCAAAAGTACACACGCACGCTGGCTGGAGAAGTCTGGGAGCTGAAGTCCTTCAGACTTAAAGTTGCAAAAGTTGGAGACCCCTGATACAGATACTCTAAATAAATATATTGACAATAGAAGTGCAAGTAAAGATCCTCTCCATCTACAAAAACAGCTGTTTGCTTCAGATAAAGTGATGGTAAAATATCAATAAATGATAAAATTAAAAGGTACTATTGTCTACCAATCACATCTTGCTATGCCCATCTGACCAGTTGCTGCAATGCACTTGAGATCTCTTTGGATCACATGGAATCAAACTTGGCTAAGCACCAAAGGATTTCAGTTCTAAGTGACTTTGAAGTGATGAGTTAGAATCATTGGAATGACTATGGCAATTAATGCTAGGTCTGTGAGGATGCATTACATACAAAATAAGACAGTGAACCTATCAGTTGATTATTATATGTAGTCCTTGACTTATGATCATTCAAATAGAAACTCTTTGAAGTTATGGATGAATTTAAAAAAGTGACTTATGACCAATCCTCACATTCATGACCATTGCATCACCCTCATGATTACGTGATCAAAATTTGGTTGCCAGGGAATTGGCATACATTTATAATGGCTGCAGTATCCATCAGCCACATGATTGCCATTTATAAGGACCAACCAAGGGGGATTGCCATTTATAAGGGCCTAAGAGGGATCCTAACCAGTGAAGTCAATGGGGGAAACTGGATTTGCTTAATGTCTATGGTGATTTGCTTAATGACTGAAGCAAAAAGGTTGTAAAATTGGGCTCAACTCACATTGCTTAGTAATGGAAGTCTAGTCCCAATTGTGGTTATAAGTCAAGGACTACCTGTATGAACATTTTCTTTTTAATTTTGCTAATATGTCTGGAAAACTTTGAGGAAGTTGAGAAGAGTGAAAAAAGAAAGTAATGTAGATGCGAGACTCATCGAAATGGACAATGGGTCTGAACCAAATAATTGCAAAATAATAACATGTTCAACTTTAGAGAAGCTTTGTTGCTCCACCCTGAAACAGATGGTGCTTTGTGGAAGAAGAAATGGAATGGTGATAGGCTCGAGTATACCATATTTTTCAGAATATAAGATGCTCTGAAGTATAAGAAGCACCTAGATTTTGGGGAAGAAAACAAGGGAAAAATATCTCCCTCTGCCTCTCAGCCATTTGCCTCCTTGCAACAAACAATACAGACAATATACACTGTAGTGCTATATTTCAGACTATACTTGTGCAGATGCTGTTGACATTGATGTGCTTTCTGGAAGTATAGTTATTCTCTGCTATTTAAAAGAGCAGTACTTTTAAAACAATAGCATGGGGCCTCATCAGATCAACCATTTATTTTAAAAAGCGTCTTCATTTTGTTAAGTAGTCTATTATAATAATAAAGCAGTTTTTAAAAAATAAGCCTAATAATCTGAACATTCTATAGGCATTTATAGTTGTTGATTTAGCTCCTTGCAGGAAACAGCCTGATTAACCCAAGAAAAAAAAATCTGCCTCCCAGCAATTTGCCACGTGGAGCAAACAGCAAGTTTCACTTTCCAATTTTTCCCAATCATCAGCTGTGGCAGGCTGCAGGTAGTGCTATAGTTTATTGAAGCCTCCGCAAGCCCCGTTTGCTGCAAAGAGGTAAATTGCTGAGAGGCAGAGGCCGAAGGGTTGGGGCCAGTGGGTGGGTGTGTCTATATTCAGTGTATAAGACGTACCCAAACTTTCACCCTCTTTTATGGGGGAAAAAGGTGTGTTTTATACTCCAAAAAATACAGTATGTTCTTTAGGTTACAGCAGAAACCCCTTACTTTGATGTCAAAAGAAAAGCATCTGCTTCTCCAGTTGGAGATATTCATAAAAAGATCTCTCATCTCCTGTCAGGCTACTGACCCTTCCATTGATTCATCCAGGGGATGGGAGATGGTATCCTTCAGAATGATCCTTAATTGCAGAACAGAGCTGGCTAAGAAAAGAAGTCGAGGGAATCACCCACCCATTTCAACTACAGTAAATGCCTTTTGATTTCTATCCACATGTCCATTTGACAAGCATTTCACCAATGTTCTTCATTACAGAGTGGGACAACTCGCCACAGCCAAGTCAAAGCAGGAGAATTCAATAATTAAATTTATTTTTTTTAATAATTACAAAATATTTTCATTTTTACCATTCACATTTCATTCTGCCCCTCCTTTTCCATCCTTTCTTTAATGCTTCTATTCCACCATTTCTTTGATATTAGTGTAATTCTTGTCCTGAGGCAAATTGACCATGGCAAGGATGGCCGCGGCAAGCTGACCATGGCAAGTTGTCCTACATTGTATCGATTCTTATACATAACATAAAATACCAGTGTTAACATGTTGGCAATGCAGGATTCTGAATTATCTGTAGGCTTTAATTGTCCTCCACCTCTGTTCTGAACCTAAAAAGCAAAGCTATAAATAGATAGAGATAAGGTCATCGATGTGACATTTAGATTTGGGTGTTAGTCATATTAAAATGACCTAAATGTTGTTCTCTTTTTAAATCACTCAACATAAAATAATCAGTTATTACCAAAACTTAAAAAGCCCTTGGAAATACTACAGATTTTGTGAGTTTTGATTTTATGGTTCCTTGGGCTTTTCTTTCACTGGAAGGTTCCTTGAAGGAAAACAAGTCAAGGCATCACAAAACCAAACTTCTACATTTCAAAGACATAGTTAATATTCTATTACATATATTATGGTTTTCTCAGCAATAAGCCATGCTACCATCTTCTTTCAAAGAAAAAAAATTCCTTTGTACATGAGGAAAGGTGGCAGCCAAGAAGTGTAAGATCCAACATCATCATTATTTAATAATGATATGGTTGCTATAAATATGCAATGGCTTTTCTAACATTCAGTACATATTGGACTTTTGACATTATATTGGCAATACACGGCAGATTTCGAATTGGCCCCAGATTTGGTAACGCCCACAAAAAACAAATCCACAAATTTAAACATACAAAAACACAAGTGGGGCTATTCGATATTCTTTTAAATTTTAAATTGATAAACCAGCAGTCAATGGAGAAGTGCTCTAATCAAAAACTTTTAATTTTCTTAATTGGAGAAAGATCTTGCAGGATTTTATCCAGTAAGCCAAGCACTAGATAGAATTGCTTGACAGATTTTTGGGGAAATGTCCAGTATCTCTTAGAAACCCATTTCGATTCATTAGGGATCATTAGGGACCAGACAAAACTTGTAAAACAGAGGTCTAAGGAGTCCACAATTCTCATAAAGTGATCCAACCACTGCAAAGGACAAATTCATGTTCATCCATATACAGTTCATATCGGTTCTGTTCCAAAGTAAAGATCAGATCAAGTAGATCTAATAGATGCATTGTTGCCACAGTGGCCATGAAATCACAAGAGGGCTTCTCTGAGGAACTTTATGTAAACATTAATTAGAATTGTAGGGGAAACAAAGCCTGGGACAAACTATGGTGGGCTTGAGCATTCCTTCCAGCAACCAGCAATTAGATCTGTCCACTAAGGAACAAGTAGAACCATTATAAATGTGTTCTTCTGGCTCTCAGCCTATGGCTGCCAGTACTAAAAGCTGGCAAGAATCCAGGACAAGAATGGTGATATTCTCTTTATTAAAATCCTACCACAAGTCATCTCTGAGAGGAACCAGTGAGAATTGTGTCGAATGACTAGGCCTAGGCAGCCAAGGCTCAAGACAATTTGCATCCTCCAGGGCTCCTTGTTAGCCCACCACTTTCTTAATATCCTTTCACAAAAATGGCAGGTTGAAGATAGGATGATAATTGTCTATTACTAGTAAGGACCAGGGTTCTTCTAATGCTGCTTGCATTTCTCCTTCCTATGAAGAAGCACTGATTATTGCTTGGAACTACTTCTCCGACCTTCATCCAGGCCAGCTGAGAAAGACAGGGATCAAATGTACAAATAGCAGAGCTAAGACCATAGAGAATCAGGCAGGGTTTATAAAAACAGGCAAACAACAGACATCGGGTTTTACAATGTCCTGTAATTACTATTATACTATTATTTATAATTCAGGAGAAAAGTAGTGGGCCAGATAAATGTGACTGTGTGACAAAACCTAACATTTTTGGAGAATAATATTGTGTGCACGCACGCATGCACAGGTGGGTGAGGTGCATTCCATTGTGGGTTTGGGCATGTGGGTGCACACACAATTTTGGCACACCTTTAGAAAAAAGGTTAGCCATCACTCACCTATGGCCTTGTTTACTGAAGATTTAGTATACTTTCCATTTATGAGCAGAATGCCTATCGACATAGATTTTGTATGGATAAATATAATCAAATATGAATTTCATTTATACAAAATACAGGAGATTAAAACAATGCACAATAATTATATGAGTATTTTATTAGAAATAATTATGCAAATAAATGTACAAGTACGTGTATACATGTGTAATAATGTATATATATATGTGCATGTATGTATGTATATGTACACACATACTTATATAATATTTGCATTATATATATACAGAGAATTGTAATTGTTTACTGTTGTAATAAAGTATACTTTAAGTAAAAACTACAACAGAAAAAATATATCTTTTAAGGCAGGGACTGGTTCTGTGGAGAGTGCTTTTTTCTGCACACTGGCAAGGCATGGATCCTGTGTGTGCATGAATGGGGCTTCACTCAGTTGTGTGGTTTCCTGTCAGGCTGTGGACCAATGCCAGTCTGTGGCCTGAGGGTTTGGCTACCCCTGTTTTAAGGACTTTTTTTTTTAACCAACGTATGTCTTTTTGTTTGGTCTTTTTTTTTGTTTTCTGTTATTATTTTTAAAAAGTTATCAATTTAAAGTCAATTAGGGATGAACCTTGATCATTGCTAATAAAAATGACAAGAGGCCCATAAATGCTGAAAAGCTACCATTTATGTACTCCTTTTCAAGTATGAAGTATGAGCTCTCCCACTTTGTGACATTTTTTCTTTGGATAAAGTACTAGCTCATTGATGTAAATGGAAAGAAAATCATGCAATTCCTTTAAGCCAGTTTTTCTCAAACATAGCAAATTAAACCGTGTGAACTTTAATTCGAAGAATTCTCCAGTCAGTATTCTAAATATGGTTCCCAGGAATGGGAAAGCCATAGTCCTCCAGATGTGACTGAACTCTACCCTATTAACCCCAGGCAACATAATACCTTGCCTAACTTCTGAAGTTGCAAGTTAGGATGTGTGAATTAGTCCAAACAGGGGGAGTGTTAACCAAACATATGCTGAAGTACAAGCCTATAAATGTTTTCTGTGGATTATTTTTCTTGAAATGAAAAATTCAACAGTTATTATATGTGATATATTTTATACATAGCTTCCCCTAATATATAATTATTCCTAACTAGTCTGGCCTGAATATGTTTAAAAACATGAGTCCTACCAGACAGCCAATTATAAAATGGTTAGTTTGATTTATTTTATTAATTATCTATGGTTGTATGATGTTACAGTTTTAAATGTTTTGGTGCTTTTGGTTGTTTGATTTTAAATGCTTGGTTTTGTTCTTATGCATTGTGGTGTATCAAAGATCTGGTGATTGCAGTGGTACATATTTGATAAATAAGTAAATAAATGAATGGTTATTCTTGATATGCACATTCAGCATTACAAAAGTAATTTGTTTGTTGTGTACACAACTTTCCCAAATATATACCTTTTTTCCTACATATTTTCCAAATTTATATCTTGTTGATAATTGTATTGCTTCCTCTAGAATCTCCCTATGCAATTTTTGAATGAAGAAAGACTTTGGGATATCCTGTGCAGATCCGTTTCTGCGTCATGGATTCCACTTTAGTGGCTCATACTCTTATAGTTGAAAAGCATTCTCAGAAGGATTTGCTTTTTATTCTATTTTTTATCCCTATTTTCAGGACAGCAGCATCAGGAATCTACAGGTCTCCTCAGTCAGCTTTATAATCAAACCATTGTGTTGCAATAATGGGGGAGAGAAGTTGCCTTCAAGTCACTTGTGTTCCTTTTAGACAGTTCTCAAGAGATACATCTTCACCAAGCAACTTAAAAAAGAAAATTCTGTCAAATGATAGCTCCTTCCACAACTATTTAACTAGCAGCTACATTTTAGAACAAAAAGGGCTGGTTAATAGATATAAGGCTGATGATGCTCCAGGCTTCACCACAAATTAATACAATCTTTCATAGCCAACAATTAATGTTAACAACCATTTAAAAATCAATAATACAAAGCATTCATGTTTTATTCTTTGTCAAGGAAAGTTGTATATTCATAAAGAACAATTAACTGTGCTAATTGATTTGTTTTTACTCTAACACCTCACCAGCAATTACTGCATCCCAATTTAATGTTCTATTAGCAGAATTAACAGCAAACAGAAACTAAAACTAAAACCAGCTTTTGAAAATGCAGCTGAAGTGTTCATTTTATTAACAAGGGGGTAATTGTGTCTGTTTTTTTAATACTGTACCATTTAAAAGGAGACTGTGAAAAGCCTAGGGAAGGATTTGAATTAAACAGTCTTTCACCCTTTTAATATCTCACAAGAGATTTTTCTGCACTGATTCATTTAATTTAGTGGACGCAGCAGTGTGGCCCATTGATTGTGGACAAAACTTCTGAAGGGCCTGGTGTGCACCCCTGTTAAAACGTGGGAAGAGAGTAAAGTTGGCTGTGAATTAATTTGATTCTGTACATAATTCTTTTTTCAATGGGATTCTGTGTCCCATTGCAGAGGCATGAAAAAAGGAGACCCCGAGTTTGATTGCTTAATATTCATCTACATTTTCCTCTCTATGGGCACAATATGCTTGGCTTAATTAACTTTTCTCAAAGGTGAAGCAGTGCGCACCATCTGCTGTGAGACAATCACATTTGTATGCCTCTCAGAATAATCCCTTTACTTCTGAAACCGCTATCATACAGGAGCCAAATCTGAAAAACTTTCAAATGGCATTGCTTGCCATTGAAACCAATGCTGTTTTAGTCACAGTGGTAGCATGCTGGCATGATTTGGTCAAAAGAGAGATGGGCTCAAATTTTTGTTTGTTTGATTTGGTTGCTTGTTTTAAAGGAGTTTGGAGAAACTGATCCTATTTTGTAACCGTCTTCCCAGCAATTAGGTTGAGCACAATTCTTCAACCTCACCGGTTTAAACATTCAACCGGCTTCTTTTAAAAATCCAGCTCAAAAGAACAAGGGCTTAACAGGCACAATCTACCAATCACCTATCTCTTCTGCATTGCTGTTGTAGTATATTCTTTTTAAATCAATCAATAAATAAACTGAGCAGGAGAAGGAGATTTTAAAAAAAAATCCAAAGTCTGACACTTCTGCCAGTAAAAGAATAATTGAGTCACTTAAAATTCCAATGTGAAATATTGAGACAAAGTATAGCCATTTAATTTTTTAATCAAGTTTCAAGGACCACACAGTGCTATCAAGGGCCTACTGAACTTGCTCTAAAGCTGGGTCATTATTTGATCTTTGTGGCTAGTAATCTGATTATCTCATTGTGGAGGTAAACTTCAGACCCAATCTTGTTAGCAGCTGGCTAGGCTGGATTACCCCAGCTACTGAGGTGGAAAATGAACTGAGCAGTCCGTCTTTGGCCTTGCTCCCTTTGAGCCTAAGGTTGGCTACTTCAGGGTGTCTACTTTTGTGTCTGAATCAGCACTTTATACTTCAATCTCTCTTTTGCAGTGCAAACATATTCTCGGTAATGTCATGACAGGGTTTATAATGCCATTGAAAATTCAGCATTTTGAAACAGGTAGGAGAATGGTCTTGCTAAAACTGGACAGGGGCAGAGTTATTTAATTAAAGTCATCTGATCAAGGAGGTGGGATCCTATTTTAATTTTAGACTTACACTGGCTTGAGTTGCTAAAATATGCAAATGCTCGCTGGAGTTGTGTGGTCCCTCCTTAAGACACTCACAGTTTTGCTTGTGGCCGCATTACGGCTTTGACTGCTTTTACAGTGAATGCACAGCACCGTCAAAGCACAGAAAGTCTTGAGAAATCGTCTGAAAGAGTTCAAAGAATCCAAAAGACAAAAAAGGACTAAGCTGGGATTTTTATGTACACTGAAAAGAAGAATAAAATATAAGTTCCCTAATGCAGGCTGTTATGGCAGTGTTACCCATATCAAAGCCTGATGGGGCTACCGAGGAGCGTTGAAAGTTTTCTGGCCCGCCATATGCAAAAGAGAAATAGGAACAATTTAGGCTGGCGGTGATTTTGCTACATGAGCCATTGAATGCTCTTTTTGGACACACTATTGAGGGAACAAGGAATTCAAAGAGTTTGAACTCGAACAAGTTTTCTGCCTCAATAGGCCATAATCAGTCCCAAAGAACTGAGTACTACTGAGTGTAGTGCTCTGCTCTCTAGGATAACCAGGGTCTCTGTGTTGTTTTGTTTTGTTTCGTTTTGCCTGCTGTTATAATACATATCAAAGAAAAAGCTCTTATGTTGGCCCTTACCAATCCTGCTAACCCTAAATCTCTTTAGGACAGATTTTTTTAAAAAGTGAAGGGAACAAATTACATTTATGTGCCCTTCTCAACTATCACTGTGGTACTTTGATGGAGTTGCTCAATATAAATGAATAAATATATAGGTAATAAGCAGGCTACTATTAAAGAAACCAGAGAATCCTGCTCCAAGTTTACCCATGTATACAACAATACAAACACAAAATATGAACTTCTGGAAAAACATTGCAATTTTTTGACGTATAAATCACAGGGCATTTTTTTCTTAGGAAACAGTTCCCTCCCTTCCCAAAGCAATATTCTGATACAAAGTAAGATGAAGAATTATTTTAATAAAAATAACAGATAGTTAGAATAACACCAGCAGTTAAATATATCAAAAGCTTTCAGCTTTTACAGTTCATGCAAAATAATTATTCAGACCTCAGTTTGTATGCAGTGTTTGCAGTATCTATACAAATTGTGCAGCTGAACACAGCAACAATGAATTTCAGCAAGTATGATGCAACTTTATTAATCCTAGAAAAGTAGTAATCCATGACAGGATGACATGTAAGGTTTTATTACAAACTCTTTCAACAGTACAAAACACCAGTGCATAGACTGACTGAATTTTTCCTTTCAGAGTTAAGGAAGACTGAACATTATTATTTTTTAAAAAAACTATAACTCCTGAATATTGATAATTGTAAATTCCTCTACTTGTTCTGCCTACATGTTTGTTATGTAAATTTAATTGTCTCCATGGACTTTATGTAATTGCATCATTCACAAAATATGGAATTTCTAAAAAAATCTCCTTCTCTGAACTTTTCCAGTTTCTGAATTTCTTTTTAAGTATGTTGCCCAGAATTAGGCAGAGTTCTTGAAATGGTATTTCCTGTAATATGGGTACTCTTTATCTTGATTTAACCTAAAATTGAATTTTCATTTTTTGCAGCCATATCACATTGCTTTTCATATTCAGTTAATAATCAACTGCTGGTGCATTTTTTTAATTTTTTTTAATGATTTGCTGCATCCTGCATTCTATATACATTTGGTTTCACTTTGCTAAAGTAAAGTTTTTTTCTAAACTCGTAAGATATTTTTATTGTTTCTCTCTTCTAGGGCACATTTTTTTGGCATCTGCAAATTGGATAAGCATTCTATCAATGTTCATCCAAGTCATTAATAAAAATGATGAACAGTAGAAGGCAGAGGATTGAACTTTATAGGATTCCATTTTATATGTAACTCCAGTTTAATGAAAATAATTCACGAGTACAATTGAAGAATGCTTTTTTTAGCCAGTTATGTATTTATTTAATTATCATTCATTTCAGCCCATACTATTTTGTAACTATTTTGCTAATTAGAATGCCATAAGATACTTTGACAAATGTATCACTGGACTCATGGTATGTTGCATCTACTATATTCCCCCCATCTACTAAAGAAATTATTTATTCAAAAAAATGAAATACATTTTATAGAATAATATTCCAAAACCAGAAGATATGGAATACTAAATTCTTCCTTCTCCAACAAATTACCTTTACAAAGCTTTTGGATCACCCTTGAAACTGCTAGGGTGCATGAGAAAAAATGGAATTTGCTTGAATTTCCCAGAACTTTGCCCCAAGAGTTGAGCGTTTCATACTATTTGTCTCCCAACAAATGCCATAACTGTTTGAAAAAAAATACCGTTTCTGTTGAAAAGCATCATCCATATTTTCTAGAATTGGTGAGTGACAATAAGCATCAAAAATGACATAGCTTTTATTTGTTCTACTACATTGTAATCCAGGTATTCTCCGTAGTATCAAGTTCATTCACTTTATGAATAGGTATGGCAACTTTGACATGCACAGTTTCCCCTTTATAGTATATATATTCCTTTTGAGCAGATTGCATTTTTTTAAAATTTCATATATTCTAAGCATGAGAGAATTCACTGTGTTCGGTACAGTAATTATGCTTTAACCATTTGAAAAAAGATAATTTGGGTGATGGTTTCTTCACTCATGCATATACTGGTCAAAATGCTATTGTTATATGCTTCCAAAACAATTATAATTTTACCCATGTTATAAGCGCTATTCGGGTCCATATACCCATCCCACCATTTTTGCTATGGAGCCTGCCCTCTGGAACATTAGTTCCCCTAAAGATAAAATCAACCCTGATTGTCTGGAAATCTCTTAAAACATGAATTTTCAAGAAGGCATAAAGAACCCATGAAAACAAGGAGCCTGTGAGATGGTTATATATTATGTAGGATGTTGGTCCATTCTCCTGTGGTCTTATTTTTATTAATGTTTAATTGTTTTTAATAATTGTTGTAGACTTACTTTTTAACAGAACCATGTTTGCGAGATGTGCAACTGTATAACTTTGAAACATAAATAAAGTTCAACATTTCAAGATAGATTTCATAAAGAAAAAGGGTGAAAGTGTTTTGAGATGTTTCTATATCCATTTTGGTTCTGGACTTCCAAGAAAGGTATGGTGAATTGAAGACAGTTCTGCAAAAGAGCTGCTGATGACTCATAGCAAAGATCAAGGAACTGATGAGTAGATCAGTTTCTTGGAATCTCTCCAGATAAGGATTGGGTAGGAGACCACCTGCAAATGAAGGTAAATATACGTGACCCAGGGAAATGTTTCAGGATCCAATCTGAGTTGCTCACTGGGACCAAAGGTTTATTTTTCCAAGCTTTCAGGCTCATAGTAGAACCCTTGATCAGGAAACTTCTCTTTGTCCATAATATGTGTATGTGGCTATTCTACACATTGTATTTATGTGGTGCCTGCTTGTGTGCGGCTTTTAGTTGTTAATTAGGGTGTTGATGGCTCGCTATTAAGTCATTACACCGATATATGCTCCAACGGCTGTTTCTCATGAGGAAACTGCAAGACAGTGGGTTTTTTACAGGTTTGAATGCTGGGAGATGACATGATCAGACATCTTGCTTGCAATCACAGCAGATACCTTTAAAAAGGACACTATGCTTGTAAAAC
>JAPKID020002689.1:0-13061 GCA_026931265.2 Tropidonophis doriae | reverse complement strand
TTCTTATGATTCCCTGCAAATGGCATTGAGAAATATCCTGCCTATCTGTGTACAGGCCCTTTTCCAGAAGGGCTTGTACACATGGCCTCATCAGCAAGCCTGGGACCCCAAATTGATTCGGAATATATCACGTACCTTGTATGACTGTGTTTATCACTGCCATAGGGAAAGTGTGGTTTGGGGGTTCTAATATTGTTCATATTTAATCAGGAATGGGTTCTGACAGGCACTACTGCCAGTTCCCTCGTGGGAATGCTGCTTGATGCACGCACACATGTGCAGTGCAATAAAAATATTCTGCATATGCACAGAAGCTAGGCACCACCTGGAGAACGGGTTTGGGGGTGTGGCAGGCCTGGGTTGCTGCCAGTTCCAGCGACCCAGGCTGCCAAACCCCTGCCGGTTCGTCTGAACCGGTCCAAACCAGTAGGAACCCACCACTGTATTTAATGTATGCCATCTGGCTTTACAGTGTGTGAGTTCGGCAGCCATATAAATAAATACATTGATTGATTAATTGATTAATTAATTAATTAAATACCCCCAAATCAAAGTACCATTAAGGAGGAATCCATATATCTACCAAAAGTTGGCAGGGCAAGCCACTATATATAAACCACTAGCACACCAAAACTTCCCTTGCTCTGATGATGTAACCTAGTCAGGTATGAAATCTCCGCAAGATAGCAACCAAGTTCAGAGAGCATCAGGAACCTCATCAAGAGTGCTGTATATGCTGCCTTGAGCTAATACAGGAAAGGTGGGATACAACTCTAATAAATAAGCAAGCAATAATGATGCAAAATAGCTGCTTCCAAACTAGGACCCCAGCTTATTATTGGTATTTGTATGTGTTTGTGTGTGTGTGTGTGTGTGTGTGTGGGTGGGTGTCGTATGAACTAGTTTTGCTTGTATCTTGTTTGTCAATTCTTTCATAGATTCGTGACAAGTAAGGGCCGTGTCTTGTTACTTTCTTTCACTTTAAATCCTTGTACATTTATAAATCAGAATTATTCATGCATGTGCAACTCTGCCGCTCATTTCTCTCCCCCAGAATGTCTTAGGCATGAAACCTATTATGTTGCAAGTTAAATAGCCGAGTCTTTTTTTAGGGTTTGTAAGGCTGTCATTGTATTAGTGTATGCTGATTTTTAAAAGAGAAGTATGAATAATTTTGAAAGACTATTGTTGTGCAGAAATAAGTGAAAATTACTTTAAACAGGAAAAAAAAAACTTTTCAGAAGGTTGCAGACATTTAAATATATTGACTCACTGGTATGCATTAAATCAAGGCATCTGAGCTGAAGGAAAATTGTGCCAAAATTGCTTTCCCCCCCCCACATTTCCTCCTGTGTAAAATTGTCTCACAAATTAAGGTTTTACCCAGAAGTGGTTTTTCAGCCGATTCTGACCAGTTTGGGCAAACCAAAAGCACCAACAATTAGTTGGCCCCAACCACCCATCCCTGCCCTATCCTGTCCTTTATTTCCTGCTTTCTAACTCATTTCAATCATAAGGCACAGCTGATTCCCCCACCCACTCACTGTTCTACTTACTGTTGCTGACTTGGAAGGTAAGCAGCTGAGCATCTAAATGGTCCATTTTCAACGCTGCATGCAAGTGTTTTAAGCGAGCATTCACCAAACCAGTTATTAAACTGGCAGCATCCCACCACTGGTTCTACCAGAGTTGGGTTCCTACCAGTTCAGCCGAATAGGGCTGAACAGCCGTATAGGTCTTCCTGCCTAGGCAGGGAGTTGGACTAGATGACCTCCAAGGTCCCTTCCAACTCTGCTATTGTATTGTATTATGTATGATTTCAGCTTGCCTGTTTTCCTGCTTTAAAAATTTCCCGGCAGCTTGCACATGGATGTACCGGTATCATAATTTAGGAGCACTTGCTATTAAACAAGTGAGAGAGCAGAATTTTAAAACTTTTTTATCAATTGATATATCAAGAAAAGCAGATTTCAGCAAATGTAACAATAAGTGCCAATAGGTATTTTTTTTAGATTAATGGACTGGAATGGAATTCCTTTAGAATCCTTAGCTATTGAAAACATCGAATTGTTTTACAGATTGCATGATAACAATCTTCACTATTCCCATTGGTATATGTACCTAATAACTATGGAGTCATAAATATGCTTGTATACATGTGTATTTTACGTATCTGTTAGTGTAGAATGTCTGTGTGTAATGTGTGAACTTCCCCATGATATTTCTGATAGAGTAAAAAGTTTTCTAACCTGATCAACCAGAAATGTTGGACTCCAATTTCCATAATTTATTGCTAGGGGAATGTGGAAAGAAGTGCAATGTATGTGGGAGAAGTACAACAGAACACTTGAGTTAATATTTCAAATATATTTTCTTTATCATGGAGAAATATTTTGCCTCTTGAATATCCATAAATAATGCACAGTAAACAAAAAAAATCAAGACTTACAATTATATCATGTTCCTTCTTCCAATAAGATGCAATAATTCTGGTTTGGTGCATCCTAGGAACATGTAGATGATAATTATGTTGATTTCACAAGATCAACATTGTATAAATGTATGTACAATTATACATTTAAAATACATGAAATAGAATGTTATTAAGCACAATTATGGACATATTGGTCATTCCTAAAGATCCATGCACTATATTACAACTTGGTTTTGTATTTACCACTTTCCTCCAAATTTAAACTCAGAAATATCATGCTTGACAGAAATTGCAACTTCTTAACAATGGTAAAGTGCAGATGAGATATAAGGTTTTCAAAGGTTACAGTTCACTTCTATTTTTGGTCAACTATAATATATATACCAATATAAAAATTGGTTGAGATTATTCATATTACATAGCAATATACAAGAGTTGAAGTAACAGTGGTGGCAGTAATATTGTGAAAAGTAGCTCAATAAAGCAATAAAATGTTGTGATTCAATGTACTAATAATAATGTAGCTAAAAGCCAAGAATAAATTGTAGAGTTACCAGAGTATTAAATTAATTCTGATAAATTGTGTAAGTTTGAGGAGTTCAGGGATATATTAAGGTTACCATCTTCATACATGTAGATTGAGAAAAGGATTAAATCAAAATCTAGAGCAGTATTTCTCAACCTTGTCAACTTGAAGATGTCATTCGCTTGCTGGGGAATTCTGGGAATTGAAGTCCAGACATCTTCAAGTTGCCACAGTTGAGAAACACTGATCTAGAGGATCAGAAATTCCTGTTCCTACTTTAAATGTGTCTTCTTTTCTGCCCAATTTTTTTTTTCATCTTCATTTTTTTTCCTTGCTCATGTAATTTACTTTCTATCTTAGGTTATATCGTTGGTTTAATGTTTGTATCACATGGTTGCAAGATCACTGCGTTCACTTAATTCTCAAAGCAAAGAGACCTTGGGGAAGAGACCTAGAAATTGGATCTTCCCATACTTAGTCCAGTCAGCAGTCATCTCTTCCCCAAAAGACTAAATAATTTATGTTCCCACAAAAGTATTATTTTATTTTAATTATTCAAAAGCAACAAAAGTCTTAATATTTCAAATTTGTAATTAAAAAAAAATAAGTTAAATTCTTATCCAGATTTTTTGCTGTTCGCTTTATGTACTTCAAATTCCTTAGGATAATTAATTATTTGCTTTATTATAGGATGAAGAATCACTCACCAGATAACTTTTCCTGAACTGTGACTCAGAAGTTCTCTTTTAGCTTTAAATTGTCATTTGATAAAATTAGAAGAATAAGAAATGGGAGACTTGTATGTTTTTAAGGATATGCTTGATAAACATCTGTGAAACAGTTAGGTCATGCTCAGAAGTAAATCACACTGTAGTTCATTAGGTTTACTCCCTAGTAGATGCACTTTTATTTGCAACCAAGTCTTTAAATAAACAGGAATTATTTAAAATTAGAAGTATTTTAGAGAAATAGTCATAGAGGAAATGAAAGGGTCGCTACAAAGTAATCTACCCCAAACTATATTTATTGGTAATAGTAATATTGAACTATTTCACACTGTTATTTGGCAGTGGCAAAACAGAAAACTTCTACCAGGTATACTTAAATACTGACCATTCAGAATGGGTTTGATTCTAACATTTTCCTTGCATGTGAAATCTATTCTTGATTAAAATTGATTCTCAGCTTTCTAAGGTCAGCATTTAAACTGCTATAAAAGATGTCTTCCTGAATAAATACCATATTTTTCGGACTTTAAGATGCACTGGAGTATAAGACGCACCAAGTTTTTGAAGAGGCAAATTTTAAAAAGTTTTTGCACTCTGCAGACCTCCCCCAAATGGCTCGTTTTTTGTGAAAATGGGCCCGTATTATTTTTTTTTTAAAGGGCATGAATAGCCTTTAGGAGGCTTGTAGAGTGCTTCTGGGTATGTGTGAAAAACAAGCAAAAATGGGCCTGTTTTTCACAAAAACAGGCCCATTTTTTTCTCAAAAAAGGGCATGCATAGCCTTTAAGAGGTTTATAGAGTGCTCATGGGGGCTGGAGCAGCAAAACTGAGCAAAAAACAGCCTGTTTTTCACTCATTTCTACCCTCCCCAGCCCCCAGGAGCAGTCTGCAAGGCTCCTAAAGGCTATGCAAGACCATTTTGGTGAAGAGGACATGGTTTCAGGAGGCAAAAAATGCTATATTTAATGTATAAGACAAACCCTGATTTTCAGCCTCTTTTTTGGGGGGAAAATGTGCGTCTTATACTCCGAAAAATATGGTACTTCAGGAATAGGACAAGATCCAGATTTTGTAAAGTATAATACATGTTACATTTTTCTGAAATTATGTAGTTGATTTAAGCCACCTTTTTTTCTTTTCAGTCCCTTGATGATTTAAACAAATGGACATTATTTATTGTATCACATTTTAGTTATTTGGAACCAGTAGTTGAAGATGAACATATTACATTTGTAACTGAAGGTATTTTCATTCAAACAAGTAGTTCACAAGCTCTAACTTGCTCAGCAAAAAAGGTATGTTTTCTTTAAAATACTTTTGCTAATAAGTCTTTAAACTACTGTACTTTTCTCTCCATAAGACGCTCCAGACCATAAGCTTTTGGGGAAGAAAAAAAAATGTTTTGTTTCAATTACGAAAATCTTGCACGGCTTTGTCTAAACCTTTTATGACTTATCTTCTATTGTCTCTTATAACATGCTGTTATACAGAATAACAGAGCTGTAAGAAACCTTGGAGATCTTCTAGTCCAACCCCCTGCTCAGGCAGGAAATACTATATCGTTTCAGCCAAAAGTTCTTGAAGCTACGGAAGAAATTTCCCATAGGTGAAACTGTCTCCCACATGGGACCAGGGTCTATTCTGTTGCTGCTGCCACTGCTCACCACCGCCACTTTCCGCCTATCACCACTGCCTACTAGCAATGGGATCAGCCTCCAGGAATACTGCTGACCAGCTGTTCCAAGCAGCAGGGATCACCACCACCTGGAATAGCTGATCGGCGGTATTCCGGTTGATCCAACCACTGATAGGCATGGCGGCAACAGGCGGCGCCATTCGCCACTGCTGTCGGTTGCTGCCACTACAGCAATCCCTGCTGCTGCGGTCCGGTCTGTTATGCAATATTCACCACATAAGACACACAGAAATTTCCATCCATTTTGGTGGAGGGGGAGTGCGTCTTATAGTGCAAAGAATACGGTAATTTGAAGTACTGACTTTTGTTTTTTACAGCCAGTTCTTAAAAGGGAAGGTAATGTGTCTAAATTATAAGTATTCCCCAGTTCAAATATGTCCAGGATCTTCATAAAAGGTTTATAATAGCTTTTTGCATACCTTTTTTATAAGATGAGTTAAGTCTCCATTAGAAATTTAAAGTTTTGTTAATTCTTAATCCTGTATTTCCTTTTTGGTTCTCTATTTTCTAATTTACCATGATCAATTTTAATTTTAATGTATTATTCTTCCCACTGATTTTTCATTAACCATGGGTATATGGAACATGACTTGGTAGATATATTTAATCTCTTTTAACTTAATTTAGAAACTACATCAATGATAGGAATATTAACTTAATTGTATAATGCATTTCAATATTCTCACTGTACATGTATTAATGTAAAATTATTCTATGAATCTTTCTTCAGATTGTGAAATGGTCAGATTTTTGTTCTCCTTTGGCCTTTAAAACTGGAAAGCCTTACATATTATTTGCTGAAGCCAGCATAGATAATTTTAGTAGCCTTGGGATAGCATTCTTGGAAAACAGACTCCAAATGGATAATGGAATGGTACCTCAAAAAATTGTCTGTAAGTACACCCATTTGCCTATCCCCAATAAAAATATATATTTAAATGGCATATAAACTATTATCAAATTCAGAGCTTGATCATTCTTTGCAAATTCATCTTACTTTGATGCCTGACAGTCAGAAGTCCATCTGATGGTATCCTCTTCTCACCCTCACCCCCTCACCACCCCCCTCCAGAAATTTGCAATAGGCACAGAAAGGATAGAAAAAAGACCATTTGTGTAACACTGAATTATAAATCATTATGACTAATATTTATCATATGTATGTGGATATGTATTTAAGACTTAGCTTTGATCCCTATTGCTCTGGAATATGTGACCAGCTTCAGCAGAATTTGCCTGTGACATTATTCTTCATCATCCCAGGGGGAACATACCAATCAAATAATGGGATTAACTTGATTTGGAATTTGATTTTTTTAAGATATATCATAATATATATTAGGTTGTGGAGCGCTTCTTAAATAAAAAGCACTGCTTAATAAAAAGTGTCTTTGCCAGTTGCTGGTTCAGAAGGTCTCCTCCTGCCAAATTTATGAAGCACACTTAAATGATGCCTAATTCCAAGATCAAATATGCTTAGTTTCCATGCTCCTGTTGACTTGTACAATGATTGAAGGCAGCATGACATAGGTTGAAATTCTTCTTTACTATTTCTTCCTTGAGCTGCAGTTTGCCCACTTTAATAGGGGTGAGTGTTTGCTCATTTCTCCTGAGTTACTATCACCTGTGAACAGACTTGAGTGGGGATAATTGTACCTGATCTTTCAATTTATAGATTGTTAATGGAGGGGAGTATGTTGCCTGAGTGGAGGATCACCACCACAGTCTCCTCGTTGAGCTAGGAAAGAAACTCTGCCCCCAAATAGGTCATTCCATACCTGATGCAGGGCCATATTTGCTACAGTGCCAGTCGATAATACTGCTTGATGAGGAGCTGGCATATGAATGAAATGCAGTCTTCTTCCAGCTGTTTAACTCTTGAATAAGAAAATCTGGCCTAAAAACCCCCTTTTCTGTCTCCATCCTTTTGATTACTTCTTTGCTTCATCTACTCGTATTTTTTTTAAGGGTGGGATAATTACAATTGTCAAACTTGAAATGGTTTGTCTTTAATTTGTTGAGTTCACAAAATATATTAAGTCAAAACCAACCAAATCAGCTAATGTGATGGTATGGTTCAAGTTTTAGATTTGAGCCTAGGAAGACCCAGATTCAAATTTGTCCACAGTCATAGAGTTTTGGACTAGTTGCTTTCTCTCTGTCAACCTATCTTATAGGATTGTTATGGGAAAAAATGGAAGGGAAGTGCTAAATACCTCTTCAGATCCCAGAGGAAAGACAAGATATAAAATAGACAATTAAACATTATTATGGGACAAAAAGCAGTATATAAGCCCAGCCTGTGTAAATAAATAACACAATTTTATGACACATTTTACATATGCCTAGAGTGCAGCTAAAACAATTGATCAAGAACAGAAAATTTCAGAGAACTCCAGAAGGTTCCATCTCTCTTGGGACCATGCTAAACATCTCTCTGTATCATCTTTTTCTGGGAGCACTTTGGTGGTTTCCAGAAATAAATCATCCACCTCAGATAACTCCTGGTCTACCCTGAACAACTTCAATTTCAGAGAAATTTAGGTACATCTCCCCTGAATAGTATGGTTCAGAGTTTTAGTCAGTCCCATTCATAAATTGATAAATATGGTGCATTCATATTTCTGCATAATTCAAAGGAGAAAAAAAATTAACTAAATAAAACATTTGCAGAAATGTAATGTTAAGTTGCATTACAAACATGCAAGAAGTAAAATGCGCTCAGGTTTACACAATGTATTTTAAGTTTGGATTATCAGTTGAGATTTATACTGAAGGCAGAATTATTTAGTGCTGCCGTGTTTGTATGTTTGGTTTTAATAACTTACTTAACATGTATTAGCTGTGAACCTGAAGAAATCAACCTTGAAGGAATTGAAACTGGCTCCAGGTACCAAAGAAGAAGAGAGGTCTGGTCAGATGCAGACTAGTGAACTGTCACAAGACTCACTTTTTGAAAATATTGATAAATCTCAGGTGGAAACTGCTGAATTTACAGGAAGTGGTGATCAAGAAATACACCAAGAGAAATGCAGATTGCAGAAAACAAATGGATATCATGAGGAACCTGAGCAATTATCTGAAAAGGAAGGAGATGCTTCAGAACATCATCACCTACATCTTTCAAGCTGCCATGAATGTTTGGAACTGGAGAACAGTACAATTGAGTCAGTTAAATTTGCGTCAGCAGAAAACATCCCAGATCTTCCAGATGATTATAGTGGCAGTGTAGAAGAAGTTAGTGATGATTATATAACAGGAAATATGCAAAGAGTAAAGTTGACTGGAAAGCCTCCTAATATTTTAATTTATCTTGGTTCTGATTCTAAAAAAGTAAAATTTGAAGAAATAAAATCAATCATCATGGATTGTGTTGATATTAATTCTTACACCATCTACCAGTTGTTAGAGAAACAGGTTCTGACTGTTCCTTGGGTTGACAATGCATTGCTTCTGATCATTGCTGAATCAGATCCCATTTCAGATGCTGTGTCTAAACAATTTCTAGATTTCATGTCAAAAGGTGGAAAGATTTTGGGACTTTCTGCCTCTTTCACATTTGGTGGTGTAAAACTAAAGAGTAAGAATGAAATAATGGACACGATACGAACAGTAGTGTTTTCAAAAGATAAGAACAATGAAATTAAATTAAATACTCTAGCTAGTGGGAAAATTTTTGAAGTGGACATTTCAGAAAAACTTAATCCCATAAAGCCACTTGGTTATTTTGATGGTCCGGATAAAGATATGATGATTGTTCATTTATCATATGGAAATAATGGAGGAGAAGCAATTCTTTCTCAGGTACAGTATAAACAAGTTCTATTTTGTTTGTTATTTTTCAGATATTTCTTAAATAATGCTGTTTGCAGAATGATGGTAAATGGTAGGCACAATGTTGAGTAACAGCCTATGCAAGTAGTGGGAAATGTATTAGAAAATTGGTGAACGATGGCTTGGATTCAAAGTACCTTTTAATAAACCGAAAGCACTTCAGTGTTTCAAAATAAATGAGAAACATGTCATTGACCTGTTTAGCTGTGGGTCTTTATACATCTTGTTGTTATTCTGAAGAGTCCCTTAACTCGTGGTGGTAATTTGGAAGTTGAAATAGATTATAATGAGAAAGGAGAGAGAGAGGATAGCCTTATCATGTACACTATATTGCCAAAAGTATTTGCTCACCCATCCAAATAGTCAGGTATTCCAATCACTTCCATGGCCACAGGTGTATAAAATCAAGTACCCAGGCATGCAGACTGTTGTTATAAACATTTGTGAAAGAATGGGTCCTCTCAGGAGCTCAGCATGGAACTATGATAGGATGCCACCTGTGCAACAAATCCAATCGTGAAATTTCCTTGCTCCTAAATATCCCACAGTCAACTGTCAGCTGTATTGTAAGAACGTGGAAGTGTTTGGGAACGACAGCAACTCAGCCATGAAGTGTAGCCCACGTAAACTGACGGAGGAGGGTCAGCAGATGCTGAGGCATATAGTGCGAAGAGGTCGCCAATGTTCTGCAGAGTCAATTGCTACAGACCTCCAAACTTCATGTGGCCTTCAGATTAGCTCGAAAACAGTGCACAGTGGACCGACGTCATATTGAACCCTATGGATTAGGAATGGGATGCCACTTACCGTAAGTTCATATGCAAGTAAAGGCAGGTGAGCGAATACTTTTGGCAATATAGTGTATGTATGTATGGAGGGACGGAGAAAGAGAGTGAGTGTGAGAGAGTTCTTCAGAAATTTAAAGTAATTTTAAGGTAAGTGGAAGTCTGTTATAGTGTGTCAGTCCCATTTATTATTATTCCATAGTAGGATTATTTGCTGAATTTTCAGGTGATAAAAGATGTTATTTCAGTAGCATGATTTAGGTAGTGAATTTTATATACAGATGGCCTACACTATCCCCATTTTCATGTGACATAATTGATAGAGACCAAACCTCAATATATGTTAAAAGGTTTTCATTGATCTATAACTTGAGACTTATTTTTTTGTTACTTTATCTTGGCCCAAAATTGTGGATAGACTTCGGTACTTTTGTAAAGTATTTTGTTTAAGTTTAGGTTTAAGTTATACAATGCAGCAAAGAAATCAGTGTGAGTCACATGATGAACAACTTGCTCTGAATAAGGCCAACTGCTGCTAGGAATCCATTTAGAGCCCTACAACTGGGAACACCTAGCTAGTTAAATATATTATTCCAATCATTAACCAGTACAAAGGAAATCATTATTCAAGATCTTCATCTGGGAGGACTAAAAGGAACAAATGCAGATGACTACTTTGGGAAGAAGAAAGAACCATAGGCTCTGGAACTCCATAATTCTTACAGACAGGTTCTCATTATTTCTAATTTTGTTCTTCCTTGTTTTTCACTAGAATGGAACCTCATGAATAATTAGGACTACTGTAATGTTTTAAGTGGATTCTAGTTAAATTGAGGCAACTGTTAAACTTTTTTAAACAAAAAACTGTTGATATTACTTCTAGTAATATTATTGCTGTTGCCTTTTAAATTCCCTCAATATTTAGATGCAATTCAATTAATAATGTTTTATTAATAGTTTTCTTTAATTATCTTATATACTTGTGAATAAACTGAGAATTCTAGGTGCCAAAATATACCCAAAACATTGGGTTAGATTTATCCACAAATATATAAGTTAATACTTTTTAAAGTACCATTATATTCCATACATATTCCTATAGAAGTCCATTCATAGGTAACACAACTCTGAAATTTTTAATAAAAATATCATAAAAATAAGGGCTAGCTTATCTACAAATGGGGATAATATATGAGTATATACAATAAATTTAATACTTGGTTATTTAATAACTGAAGTGACACAAAACAAGAAATTGATTTAAAAATGATTCTAAGTTATTTGACCAAACATAATTACTGATCATAGTTTTATAAAAGTGTTTTCAATAAAAAAATATTTTTTCTGCCTTGCCTTTAAAGGCACATTTGGAAGTGAATATCAAAAGTTTATGTCGACCTAAGGATGACTTCAATCTGCTCAAAATAAGTAACACCAGAAGATATGATGTACTTGTTGAAATCCTGAAGCTATTGGGGTTGAGCTGCGAATTAAGTACTATTCCTTCTTTAACGCCCTTCTATCTACTCTCATCTGATAAGGTAGGTTTTAGTTTAAATAAATAAGAACATAAGCAGGGCCTTGCTGGATTGGACCAATGGTCCACCTACTCCAAAACCATTTCTCATAATAGTCAACCATCTGCTGAGACACTAGTGTCTCAGCAGATAGCCTTCAAAGTCATCATCAAAGCTAACAGTCATTGATCTCTATCATTTCCATGACTTGGTCCAACTCTTGTCCAGACAGCTTCACATCTTGTGATAGCAAATTCCAAAATTTAATTTGAATTTGGGGTTGGGTGGGTGGAGCCATTTTATCTTTTCTTATTCTTCCAGTGTTTGATTTCATTGACCTCTGGTTCGATTATTGTGGAAAGGGAAAAATAACTTCTCTTTATCCACACCACTCACAATTTTGTGTATCTCAATCATCTCCTTTCTCATTTGTCTCTTTTCTAAACTAAAAAGCCCCAAATGTCACAACCTTTTCTTATAGGGAAACTGCTCCACCCCAAAAATTGCTATTTTCTGAATTTTCTCTAGCTCCATTGTATCCTTTTAGCAGTATAGTAACTAGAACTGTGTGCAATATTGCAGATACATTTACACCATTGATTAAGGGTATTATAATATTGGCACTCTTATTTTTAATACCATTATTAAAAATATTATTACCTTGATATGTTATTGGCTTTTTCTTTCTTTTTTTTCAGTGGATATTTACTGTGGCAACATTTTCATTGAATTGTTTCCTATTTTCCAAGATAGCTTTCTGCATTAGCTTCTATGAGTAGTTGGGATTTTTGGCACCAATGTGCCTCACTTTACCTTTGTTCACATCTGCCATTTTAACCTCCACTCCCCTATTGTGCAGATATCCCTTTGGCGCTCTTCACAGTTCCATGTTCTTCTTACCACTGAGAGCCTAAGGCAGGGGCAGGCAAACTTTGCAACTTTAAATCTGAAGGATTTCAGCTCCCAGAATTCTCCAGCCAGCTGGCTGGAGAATTCTGGGAGCTGAAATCCTTCAGACTTAAAGTTGCAAAGTTTGCTCACCCCTGGCCTAAGGCTACCTGAAGCTGCCCAGACCAGAAAACTAGAAAGTGCTAAAAAGAGGAGTTAAATGTGAGATTTGTAAAAGATTTGTCTGTGTGAGTTTTCTGAATGTTTTTCTGACTGGAGCTACCTACTGGGCCACCTGTTCCCTAGCAGCCAGAATGTGGAATCAACCCGGGAGAGGGAGGAAAATTTGAACTTAAAATAGGAGCCCACATGCCTAATAGAATTGATCTCCAAACTATATTTAAACAATCAGACAAAACATGGATTAAATTTAAAAAGCTTTTATGTGTCTCCTGATATCCTAACTCTCAATTTTATATAACTCTCAATTTTATATAACAAAATGAACAAAAACATAGTTGTATGCATATCTGTTCTAATTCTTTTAATAATCACTCCTTGCAGCAAAACTAATTACTATTTATACCAGGAGTCTCCAACCTTTGCAACTTTAAGTATGAAGGACTTCAGCTCCCAGAATTCTCCAGCCGGAG
>JAPKID020002687.1:0-13064 GCA_026931265.2 Tropidonophis doriae | reverse complement strand
GGGCACGCGGATGCCCTGAGCCGCTGCCCACTCCCTGTGACGGACCCAGCGCCGGTACCGGCACTTTCGGTCCTCACTGTGGCCGATTCCGGGCTGCCCCTGTCCTCCGCGGACGTGGCGGCCCAGTCCCGGGCTGATCCGACACTGTTCCAGGTCTCCACCTGGGTGCTGCGCGGGTGGCCCTCTGGCAGTCTGGCCGAAGATTTTTCTGTGTAAATGAGGATGCCATCAAGGTACATTAGGACCCTTTTGTATAAGTGGTCATATAGCACCTCATTAATCAGCTGTATGAATACTGCTGGAGCTTCCTGGAGCTCAAATGGCATTACTTTAAACTGGTAGCTTTCTAACAGGCAGTTGAAGGCCATTTTCCACTCGCCATCCTCTTTGATTCTCACTCTAAAGTACGTCTCTCTCAGGTCTAGTTTGGTAAAGAACTTACCCTTGTCTAAATGGCCCAACATGTCCTTCATAAGGGGAAGGGGGTATATGTCCTCTATGCACACCCTGTTTATTTCCCTAAAGTCCTTGCATAGCCTCAGTGACCCATCCTTCTCTTAAATAGCACTGGGGCTGCCACACAGGATCTGTATGGCTGGATAAAACCAGAGGCCTTTGTCAATGTAATCCCTCAGCTCCTCCATCTCTTTTGGGATCATGGAGTACATCTTTGGATTGGGGAGTTTTGCTCCTGCCAGGATCTCAATGGCGCAGTCAGTGGGGTGATGGGAGAGTAGGATGCCATGTTCCTTCTCACTCCTCCTCCAGGTCTCTGTACTCTTTGGGGATGTGCAGAGTCCCTGGTGGCTGCTTGGAGGCACCCTTCAAGTGCTCAGGTTCCCCCTCCCCAACTCACTTCAACTTCCCACAAGGTTTCCTTGCTGAAGGGGGGAAAGGGTCACCCGCCTCTCTCCTTTTCAACACCATGTGGTAGGGACCCATTTGTCTAACCAGACCACCCTAGTATGATTGCGTCCATTATCTTTGGCACCATCATGAACTGGATGCTGCCCTATCTCTAGCTGCATGGGCTATGTTAGGTGCATTGCCAGAGAGCCCCCTATCACTGAGCCATCCATCTGCTCAAATTTCATAGATTGGGATAGCCTCTTCACTCACATCCCCAGCTTCAGCACCCTCTGCAAACTCATTAAACATTGGGTGCAGCCTCAGTTTTTGAGCGCTTTCATCTCTCTCTGGACTCCTGACTTTGGCATACAATCTTCACTGGGATTGACAAGGGGCTGATGGTCCCACTTACCATTGGGATGTCTTCTCTTTTGCCTTTATTCTTGTAGAGGCTCAGCTGTTGTTTTGCCTTGGTCACAGTTCCTCCCCTTTACTTCTAGGGGAGGAGATCTCTATAACCTGGTGCACCACATTTGATTTCTCTCACCCCTTTTTCTGTGATTTCTTCAGCTTGGCATGGGCAGGAACCCTCAGTTCAGGGTGCCAGGCACTCAGCTGCCCTGTGATCCTGCTGGCCACACCAGAAGCACAAGCTAGCTTTGCACTCCAGGGTTCCTGAGGAGGTGGCTGCCAGTGCAGACATTGGTCTCCTTCCTAGCTGGTGCCGCTCTCTTCAGCTTGATTTTGGTTCCTGCATCATCTTCTGGGTGGGGGGAGCACATTGAACTGCAACCTTGGCCAGTGGCTCCATCCTCTATGCTGGTTCAGCTCCATGCACGTCTATGTGGAGAAATGTCTCCCTTAGCTGCTTCAGCAGTTGGCTGTGGCAGGCAGTCAGTATCTCCACTCCATGATGGAGGGGGCCACCATGGAGAAGGCTCTTCTTCTGGGTCCCCAGTGTATCTCCCTAGGGGATGGGACCCACAACATTCCCTGCCTCCCTACTCTGATGTGACCAGTAAGAGACAGTTCCTCAGATATCTGGTCTCAAGCCATGAAGGGCTTTAAAGGTGACAACCAGCACCTTGAATTGCACCCAGAAGCAAACTGACAACCAATTCAGCTCCCACAGGAGAGGTGATACATGTGCACACTGGGGTCTGCACAAAACCATGCAGCTCGCTCAGTGATGAGCCAATTTTTTTACTACTGTTTTGGGCGCATTCCTGCGCTCACTTGCACGCACACACAATGCTTCTGGTGCATGTGCAGAAGTATTTGGGCAGGTGGGCAGAGCCTCCCGCCACTTTACTACTGGTTCATCTGATCCAGGTTGAACCAGCAGCAACCCACCTCTGGGCTTGCTGCATTTTGCACCAACTGGAGCTTCCGGATGCTCTTCAAGGGCAGCCCTATGTAGAGTGCATTGCAATAGTCAAGACAGGAAGTGACTAGGTCATGAGTGACTTTGAGTAGAGATTGTTTGTCCAGAAAAGGGCATAACTGGTAAACAATCTGCAGTTGCTCAAGGCCCTCCTGACCACGACCATCATCTGCTCTTTGAGTAGGAGTTATGAGACCAGGAGAACCCCCAGATTATGCACAGGGTCTGTTTGGGGTAGGGTCAACCCATCCAAGACCAGTGGTGGCAATTCTCCTTGAGCCAATGAGTGGGCTTCCATCACCTGGGCTCTGAAATTAGCTTGGTCCATCCAAGGACTTTCTTCATTGACCCAGCTGGGCTTTGCTGCAAACTCCCCCTTGTGCTCCATCTCAGTGCTCTTCCTTGAGTCTTTACAGTCCTCCCAAAGGTGACCAAGTTGGCTGCCAAGGCTCAGGACTCTGAAGAGGCTACTTGATAGTTAAACTTTAAAGAGGGAGAGTTGGTTTAATGTCAAGATTCCAACTGATAACCCCAACAAAGCCAGCAAGTCGAGATGATCAGATCTCTTTAAACATAACTTTATTGAGTACATCATTTTGGCACTCATGAAGCAAAACCATCTCTAGCTATTTCCCATGGTTTTTGTTTAATTAAAGAATGAATTCTTTCCTCCCCTCCTTCACCAAGGTCCACGTCAGAGTTCCAGGTAACACCCCAAATGAAAGAAGACTCTAAGGCTTGAGTTTCCTCAAAGCTCCATTTTATTTAAAGCTTCCATATATTGGCACATCTGGGAGAACCCAAATCTGAAAGTTTTCAGTTTTCCCCCCAAATGAAAGTTCAAGTCCCTGCCCAACACCCACATGTCCATCACATAATCCAATCAGGCACTGTCCAAAACTGGAGCTGCCTCCCAGTCACACCTCACAGCTGCAGAGCAAGGCGTCCTTGACTCTCTGAGAAAAGAATGTTATTTTGACTATATCTCACCCACATGCCATATAATCCCCCTCCCATTTTCCCACAGTAGAAATCATTGTGGGTCTGAAGGTCCAATGCAAAAGAATAGCTTCCAGATCTGACAGACCTCCCCTCCTCAGCAGAAAAATGTGTGCTGTAACAAGAGTAACACGGGCTAAACTCATACACCTAACAACCCCTTCCTTCAGGGGGATCCTTTGGCTTATCCAGATACTTATCATGGAACTATGTAACCAGTCTATCTGCCTACCCCAACTTTTGACCCAAGTAGCTTCAGAAAAAGGGCACCCTTTCCAATGAACTAAATATTGTAAATGACCCCTATAACCTAGAGTCTAAGGTTTTCTTCACTTCATAATGGGGTTTTCCCTACACTATAGGTGGAGGGAGTGGCTGGGTCTGAGGTTTTAACCTAAACCCAAGAGCTGGTTTCAATAGGCTACAGTGAAACACAGGATGCAAAGTCCCTAGTTATGGGGGAGGATAAGCTGAACTGCCACTGGGTTGATTACTTTCACTATTGGAAATGGACCTCAAAATTTAGGTCCTTGTTTTTTGCTAGGCAGTCTCATATGTGCTTGGTTAATAATAAAACTTTGTCTTCCACTAAGAATGGGGGTGGGGGAAATTGAAGAGAATGGTGTTTATTTGCCAGCTTTTTGTATTCCTCAACAGCATCTGCCAGTACTTTCTTTGTATTCTCCTATCCTTTCTTCAGGAGCTCCATCCACTCAATGAAAGTCATTGAAGAGGAGGGCTCTCTGGGCAGCTTGGGCATGGGGACGAATTCCATGCTGCTGGTAACTTGGAAAGGGATCAATTAGGTGCTGGTATGCACAGTGTTATTGTAAGCCACTTCTGCAAATGACAACAGGTTTACCCAGTTCTCTTGTTAGTAGTCCACATAGCATCTTACATATTGTTCTACCATTGCATTCACTTGTTCCATCATGTCGTTTGTACTTTGATGAAAAGCCAAGCTAAGTCCTTGTGTGGATCCGACAGACCTCAGAAATTCCCTCCAAAACCTGGCTGTAAACTAGACTCTTTGGTGAGAGATGATTCAGCACGATATCCCGTGCAGTCAATAAATATGTTTGATAAACAGTTTAGCTAACTTCTTCACTGAAGGCAGTCTGGAGCAACAGGTAAACTGGGATTGTTTGGAAAATAAATCTGTTACTGTCCAGATTATTGTGTTCTCCCCATTTTTTGGGAGTTCAACTAAGAAATCCATTGCGATTTCTTTCCAAGGTCTACTGGGGCTTGCTACTTCCTGATGGAGTCCAGGGGTTTTTCCTAGTCTCATTTTCATGGCAGCACAGGTGGCACTAATTTTCTACAGTTTTGGCCACCAGAATTGCCTCCTGGTGAGATGAAGGATTTTCAGAAATCCAAAATGTCCAGCTAGCTTTGAGTCATCGCTGCATTACAAGACCTCCAGCCTCAAACTCGCATACAGTTTAGATCCCTTCCATGCTAGTCCATCCCTCATGGTTAGGACATCTCTATTGTCAGTGAGCCAAGGGTTGTGTCAAAGTTCCAAATAACATCCAAAATAAAATAAGAATCTGAGGCAAGAGGTCGGCTGGTAGTGCAGTTTTTAACACAGCTATCAATTTGTTCCAGCTGGTGTTGGGTGGCCACCTGGTTTGGCTTCTAGTGGTGACTTGTGCTGCTGGTTTTGTGGACTACTTCCTCCCAGAGGCTGTCAAACTGCAGTTTTCTTGACAAGGCATCTGCCAATACGTTTTTTCCTGCCAGGATGTACTTCCATTTGAATTTGAATCTCCTGAAGTACTGTGCCCAGTGGACTTGTTTGGGAGATAATTTCCTGAAGGCAGGGTTGAACTTCAAGGTTTTTGTGATCAGTCCAGATCCCAAAAGGCACTTTCCCCTCCTCTAGGAAATGTCTCCATGAGAGGAGGGCCCACCGTACTGCGTAGGCTTTTTTCTCCCAAATTGCTCACCTCATCAGTGTCGATGAGTTTTTGGACATGCAGACACAAAGCAGGGGTCGTTCTCTTGGGTGTTTTTGCTGAAGCACTGCTGCCACAACTACAACACTGCTTGGATGATGAACTGTTGTTCTGGATCCAGGTGTTGAAGAATCAGGTCCTGGGCAAATAGCCTTTGAAAATTTTCTAAGACTTTTTGACAGTCCATTGTCCAAGCAAGTGGCTGGTTTGGCTTTTGCATCATTGGAGGAGACCCCATCTTCAACAGTTCTATTAGGGGCAGGGTAACCTCTGCAAAAGCCAGGATAAATTGTCTATAAAAGTTGAAAGCCCCCCAGAAAGCTTCGCAGTTGTCTGCCAGTGCGTAGGGCCTGCCAGTCAAGCACTGCTTTTACTTTTCCTGGGTCCATTTCCACCCTCTGCTTGATATCCTGTAGCCTAGATAATCTAGGGAAGTTTTGTGGAATTCACACTTCGACAGCTATGCATAAAGCTTAGTGGTGAAGAGTTTTTTCAATACCTGCCATACTGGGGAAAAAAGCTATTACATGCTTATCCATGGATTCACTGCATATGAGAATATCATCCAGGTAAATGAGTACCCCTTTATATAAGTGCTTATGGAGCCCTTCATTGATCAGCTGCATGAATACCACAGAGGCTCCTTGCACCCAAATGGCATGACTTTAAATTGTAAGCTACCACACTGCCAGTTAAAGGCAGTTTTCCATTCATCTCCCTCTCTAATTATTATATGGTAGTAGGCTTCTCTTAAGTCTAATTTGGTGAACATCTTGTCCTTGGACAAGTGAGTAAGCATGTCCTCCAGAGGGGGGGGAGTGTTCTCCATGCATACAGCATTAATTCCATGAAAATCAATGCAAAGCATCATCCCCCCCATCTTTCTTTTCTTTGAAGCGTACCAGAGCTGCTACGTTGGACTTCGCAGGCTGGATAAAGCCCCATGCTAGGGTGGCATCAATGTATTTTCTCAATTTATCCTTTTTTTTAGGAGTCATTGAGTACATCTTAGGTTGGGTAGCTTAGCTCCTAGAACAAACTCTATTGCACAATCGGTTGTGCGGTGAGGGGGGAGGAACTTGCAATCTTCTTCACTGAAAACCCCTGATAGGTCTTGGTATTCTTTTGGTGCTTGCTGGCTGCCGGATAGTCCATCAGTGGTGGGGCCTGCAGTTTCAGGACTGCTGGCCCTGCTAGGAGTTGTGGCTTCTTGGTAATGATCTGGTTTTATGGGTGGCAGTGGCCCAATGGCAATATTTATCTTCCTATAGCCATTCTCCCAAGTGATGGTGGTCCTCACTTGTCCAGCCATATGAGCCTGGCCACCTGCTCAGCACACACACATCCATCACATGTTCCAATCAGGCACTGCCCAAAACTTGAGATGCTTCCCAGTCACACCATTAAAGCTGCGGGACAAGGTGTCTTAGAGAAAAGAATGTTATTTTGACTATCTCACCCATACTCCATATAATCCTCAATCCCATTATCACAGTAGAAATTGTGGCAGGTCTGAAGGCCCAATGCAAAAGATGCCTTCCAGGTTTGACAATCACATTGCCCAATTAGGTGTTCTGATGTCTCTAAGGCAACTTCTTCATGTCCTTGACAAACATCTGTTGAGATTACCTTGTCTTTCACAGGATGTTTTCTTGTTTTCATCTGGGCTAGCATTCCAAACCTTTTCCTCCCCCCATAGTCTGTGGCAAGCTAAGAAATGACAAGATGGCTGCAACAACATAGGCACATTTCAAAGTTGATGTCCTGCATACTACAAATGCTGAGAACCAGTTCATAAAAGTATCAGAGCAGGGCTTCCCTGAACCATTAAGTTATTATTATTATTTCAATGAAATGAATGCATTGTTTTGATGTCTCTATATTTTAAGTTTTAAAGATGTGTATATAATGCTTTATTTTCAAGGCTGCCCTAGAGAAGAGAAAGATTTATGCATTACTGTTGTAAGGTCCAGATATACTGCATTTTTCAAAGTATTAGATACACTTTCCCCCCTAAAAGAGGGTGAAAATTAGGGTGCATCTTATACACTGAATGCAGCCCCACCCACCCACCGACCCACACCCTTTGGCCTCTGCCTCCCAGCAGTTTACTTCCTTGCAGCAAACAAAAAAAATGGGGCTTGGGGAAGCGGCAATAGGCTATGGCAATGCCTGCAGCCTGAAACAGCTGATCATTGAGATGCCCTGCTGAAATTGAAAGTGAAACTAGCTGTTTGCTGCAAGAGGAAAATTGCTGGGAGGCAGAAGCAGATTTTTTCTTCTTCTAATCAGGCTAAACTGAAACAGGCTGTTTGCTATTTGCTGCAAGGAGGTAAGTCAATAACTATAAATGCCAATAGAATGTTCCAATTATTAGACTTATTTTTTAAAGACTGCTTTATTATTGTTCTAGAAAACTTAACAAAATGAAGAAGCTTTTTAAAATAAATGCTTGATCTGAAGAGGCCCAGTGCTATTGTATCTTCTTGTAAATAGCAGAAAATAACATATACTTCCAGAAAGCCACATCAATTTTAACAGCATCTGTACAAGTATAGTCTGAAATGTAACACCACAAACAGTGTATATTGTTTGTACTGTTTGCTGTTTGCTGCAAAGAGGCAAATTGCTGGGAGGCAGAGGCAGACTCCCCCCCCTTGTTTTCCTCCCAAAAAGCTAGATGCTTCTTATATTTCGGAGTATCTTATACTCCAAAAATACAGTAAATTAAATATGAACATATTCTTGCTGTACCTTGAGACTCCTATTTAGGAAGCAATCCAAAGTCACATAGAGTTAATTTCTTATGAAAATTTCTAAAACTAAGAAAACAGTTTATATGAAGAAAAGCTTCCTTTTATACGAACACTTATACATTATCCAAAATGAAGAAAGATTTAATGTGGATCTTCTTTTTGATGAAATTTGGAATTCAATTCCAAAATTTGGAAGTCATTACTGTAATTTAACTAGAACTATAGCACATTTCATGGCAATATGAATGTTTTTTGACAGCAGTCCTGGTTCTAATTGTTTATGGACAACTTCAAAGTTCTTCTTTTTCTTATTCAGATTTGGGCTGGACATCTGCACAACCTCTGTGTTGGGCAGATGGCCTTTCAACATAAGTTTTTTCCTTGCTATTTAGCACTTTATAAAAACAATTTCCAGCATCAAGTCTAGAAACTTTAAACAGAATATGAGCCATCAATTCTAAATTAGACTATACTATACAAAGCAGACCAACACCATTTTTGTGTGCATAAGGCAAACACACTGGGTAGCTACAAATATTCAAAATGGGTTTATAAATAGAGGGCTTTTTTGAAACAATTAATTAATTTTTCATTTGTGTGTAATGTATTAATTACAAACATGGCTTCCTGCTTGCCAAAAGGAGGAGCAAAGTGGAAGTCTTATGTTGTACAAAACCATGCGCAGCATCCCCAATATTCCAGAATTTTAAAGAATAAGGCAGATGCAAACTTAAACATTGATTTTGTAATAATAAGATACATTCAGTAAATTGTAATAATAGCATGCAATACAGCAGATAACCACTTGTTATCTGATAGCTTAATAAAAGTGGTTTTTTAAATGGCAGATAATTGATACATATAAGAATGGGAAAAGTGGACCAATTTTTGTGAAATCAGCTTCATTGTATTTTTCATTCCACTCTCATACCTATTAGAGGTATAGTTTCTGTCCTGACAGGAAGGGTGAGACTTATGCTCCTGATATGGTTGTTTTTAAACATTTTCTTCTTTCACCTGCAGAATGTTCCATTTTGGGGAACTATGATTTTCAATGTTTTTATTTCAATTTTCTTTAAAGGTTCAGAGACAGAGAACTATAATTAAATATTGCACCAAATAAAATTCGTTGGAAAGGTTATTAGGTAAGAGATCAAGACACTAAATCCTTGCTACTAAGAGAGGAAATAGGGCGTTGGTTCTTACTTGATATGCCTCTTCTCATAGTGGGGGAGGAGTATCAAGATTGGCTTAACTTCATCCACTCATTGATTGGACTGAGCCCAATAAAATCCTTAAACCACGCCCCTGTCACTAGGCAATACCCAGTTACGACTCAGTCCCTCAAATGGATGGCTGTGTCATCCTTATATTCCTGTGAACTTTTGAAAATATTCAATTTAATCATTAATTCTACTCTGCCTCAGGCTGCGTGAGTAACTTAGTCACCAAAAACCCCAGACAGAGGTGGTGCTCCTCGCCATTATCCCTCAGGGGTGGTGTGCAGACTTTCCCACAACTGACAGGCCAACTGTCATTCTGTGAGGTCTGTTCCACTGGGCCGAAATAAATTGCGCCTCTTTATTACTCTGTTTGGAAAAGAACAGAGTCAAGTCAGCTTCTGAAGGCTGTTTTGGATAAGGGGGCAGGTGCGCGGCAGCTCTTTGCAGCAAAGCCGCTCTTTCACTTTATATTCAAGCCTCTGTCAGTGGCCTTTGGCATGAACTGCCATTTTGAAGCCTGCCTGAATGAAGAACTAAAATGGCTGCCACCTCAGCTTCAGAGGACAATGATTGGAATCAGGTCCTTGCGACTACGACCAGTGGCCCCATGGAAGAAACAGAGGTTCCTGCAGTGGTAATTGCCCCCATGGCCACAAGACAAAGGGGAAGAAAAAGCATGTGGGACCACAAGCCTCAAAAGGGGCCAAATTGGGTTCAAAATCCCCTAAACCTGCCTCTAAGTGTATGAGAAACAGAGGCATGATGCACTAGAAAGCATTTATAAAAGTACCAGCAGCCAGAAGTCTTCTCCTGTCTGAGCATTAAGGTGAGGCAGTCTGCACTCTCTTCGCCTGGGAGAGCTGCAGAGGAGGATCCCTCACTCCATGTGAGGATCCCCATTGACACCTCATGGAGCTAAAGCTGTCTTAAACCAGTCTCTCCTAAATGCGAAAGAGATGAAAGCTATACAATGTTGCTGATGCACATTGGTGTCATCGTGACATGTAGTTGGGAAATGCTCTTCAGTGCTTGTCAACCTCAGCAACTTTAAGGTGGGTGGACTTCAACTCCCAGAATTTCCCAGCCTGGGGGATTCTGGGAGATGTAGTCTACCCATCTTAAATTTGCTGAGGTTGACAAGCACTGGTCTACATGTGTGGCTTCTGCACTATCTCACCTGATCCAGGTACCCAATGATGTTGCACCGTTGAAGTTAGAAAGTTGCTAATTTGATAGCAGAGTTTTAGGAGATGAATATTATATCCTTTCTAAACAAAAATCAGTGTATATAAAATACAGATACAAAATGCAAACATTCCAAAAGACTGATCAAATATAAGAATTTCCTGGTATATTTTTTCAGCAGTAATACATCATGAATAACCCAACACATGATTCGTGGCAATTTGCCAATATTGTGAATGGACAAGAGGCATCTTAGATTTTTCCTTTTTTTAAAAAAAATATGGAAATAAAGATTATAAAGTTTATTCCAAGTGGTTTTGATCTTACTTTTATTTTTATTTTATTTTACTATTTTGTGGCATATTTTGGTATTAGGTCTTATCTATCATCTACTTGATATTCTAAGATAGAGGGTGAGATTTAAAATTATTTAAATAAAACCAATAAATGAAAAAAAAACCTTTGATTTTATACTCTCAAATTGTTTGAAATCAAAGAGCTTTTGATTTTATGGGTAAGGTTGTTAAACCACAAGGCCTTCCCTATTCACCAGGACAATACACAGCACAAGATTGAAATCGTGTAGGACAATATGGAAAGCAGGCTGTTCAGTTCACATTTATCCAGTTTAACCACAAGAATGCCTGGAGAGAAGAATAGTCCAAGCAAGGTACCTTCTTGCAGCCTGACCATTAGCGATCCCAATATCAAACCACCTGGTTTTCACAATTTTGTCTGTCTGGACAAAATTGAACAGAATTAAGTGTACTCACTGGAGAAGAGCATAAGGCTGGGAACAATTGAGGGCAAAAGAAGAAAGGGATGACAGAGAAGGAGGTGGCTGGATGGAGTCACTGAAGCAGTAAGCGTGAACTTTAAATAGAGTCCAGAGGATGGTAGAAGACAGGAAGGCCAGGAGGAAGATTGTCCATGGGGTCACGATGGGTTGGACACCACTTCGCAATTAACAACAACAGGTGTGCTATTAGCAGAAGTGCCACTGCTTTGTATCTCCGGGGCTGGAAAGATTCCCTATGTTGCGATTGTAGTGCTGATATGCAAATTATTGAACATATTGTTCAAGATTGCCCTCTTCTCTAGTTCCCTAGAAGATCTGCACAAAGCAAATACCAGAGGCAATCGACTGGATAGTGAACTGGACATGCAGTTATGAGGCCACTGCCATACCATGCCCCGTAGAAGTTTTTTTATATCATTATGTGGGTTGTGTGTATATGTTTACTTCTCTATATCATGTTCTCATCACACACTAAGTAATTAATAAAAACCTTAGTAATTCCAAAAAATACTTACTAGTAGTATAGTAGTAGTAGTATAGGTCAAATGGTTGGTGATTAATATCTGCCAACTCAGGCTCAGGAAAAAATAGTCATTTTTTAAAGTAGCTCACATCCCAATGGCTTCAAAGGCTTCTTATCTGCTTTGTCCTCCTTCAGTCAGAACTTCCCAGGGGCAGATCACTTCTTTGGCAGACTCCTTGTAAGGCCAGGGATGGTGATCTTCCACTCCAGCATCCATTGGGTGGATTTTGCTCTCCAGAGAAATCTGAAAGAAGGCCCTAAACCAAAGACAAACAAAATCAAACATCACAATTTATGTATTCTCTTTCTATTTCATGTTTCTAAGCCACCCATCTCCCTCGAAGACAATGACAATGAAGCTATCACAACACTGGAAAGCTTCTGCCTTTTAGGATCAACCATCACCAGTAAAGGAACAAGCAGTCAAGAATTATGCACAGAACCAGCACCTGGTAGAGCACCTATAAAGGCTTTGGAAAAGATATCCAAAAACTACAATGTGCCTATAAAGAACTGAATCATTCAAGCAATGATATTACCCGTGACACTCCATGGAAGCAAAAGTTGAACTTCGAAGAAGCAAGATAAAGAGAGTATTGACCCATTTAAAGTACAGCGTTGGAGAAGATTCCTGTGAATACCATGGACAGCCAATAAAAGAAACAAATGGATGGTCCAACCAATCAATCTAGAGCAGTGATGGCGAACTTTTCTCATCTCAAGTGCCAAAAGCACGCACGTGTGTGCTAGCACACGCACTCGCATGCCCACCTCCATAATTTAATGCCTCCCATGCCGTGCTCCCTGCACATGTGCACATGACCCATCCCCGGGCTGCCCCGCCCTTCTAAGGAAGCCTTTGGAGGGCAAAAAACAGTTGAAAATCAAGGCCAAAAATCAGTGTTCACATGCGCGCTGGACCTGACAGAGCAACGCCTCACGTGCCCTCAGAAATGGATCCGCTATTACCTGTGGCACACATGCCATAGGTTCACCATCACAGATCTAGAGAGGGTTATCAAACTCAAGATCCATGGGCCGGATCTGGCCCACAGGGTGCTTAGATCTGGCTCGTGGGAAACAGTGAAGGAAACCTCACTGGAAACAGTGAAGGATCAGCCCACAGTGCCTCTGCCAGTATAAACAGAGCTTGGGAGGCCTAGGCTCCATTTTCGGCCATGACAGCCTCCTGCAGCCCTCTGACAGCAAAAAACAAAGCTCAGGGAGGCCGAGCGCGGCCTCCTCAGGCTCCATTTTTGCTGCCAGAGAGCTGCAGGAGGCTGTCACAGCCAAAAACAGAGCCTAAACAAGTGACGTCAAGATGGCCACACTCACACTGTCTATGCCCCTCAGCCCCCCACCCCCCCCGAGGTCAAACACAACCC
>JAPKID020002686.1:0-13064 GCA_026931265.2 Tropidonophis doriae | reverse complement strand
TGTTCCGCCAGCACTTGAAGACCCATTTGTTCATCCAGGCCGGCCTGGCCTGATTTTATTCTCTGCCCTTAGTAATTATGGGGATCTTAATTCGTGGGGATTTTAGCACAAGGGTATTTAAATTATTTAATTCATTTTATTGCCATTTTTGTATTTTATGTATGTGTTTTAATATTTCCTTATGCGCCGCCCCGAGTCCCCTGTGGAGATGGGAGCGGGATATAAATATAATAAAAGTAAAGTAAAAGTAAAATCTAACATTAAACTGTAGTATTAACTATTTCTATTTAGATCAGGCACTTACTTGTGGCCACATAATTGTAATCCAGTCCAATGCAGTTCTTCAGCAGCATTCTATGGCCCGTTTTTGGCTTCCAGCAGCACTGTGTTTTGGCCGGCAGAGGCCCCGCAGGCCGGTCCTTTGATATTTCCAGACTGGCCCCACCTTGAGTTTGACACCCCTAATCTAGACCAAGGGCTTCTTTTTGAACTAAAACAGTTGTTTATTCTTTCAAGTTGTATGTAAGATACCAAATTGCCACAATGGATAATAGATTTTAGACATTCTTTGAAGCCAAACTCAGTCAACTACTTAGTTTTCTAAGTAGGTTAATGTACTATATTATTATTTATCCCTATCTACAACATTCACACTATTAAATTATATGATTGTTTTCTTTTTTAAATAATCTACTGTATCAGTAAATAAATGAGGATCTTGTTCATGTTTATATGAACAGAACTGGTATTTTATTATTTATATGCTATTATTTTGATGACAATTAAAATCATAAAACCTAGTCATTCTCCAGTGCACTGCTTAGAGAATCCAAAGGAGTGGGTTAATTTCTGTCTGCTTGCCTAGAGACTGAATTGAAGAAACTTGGCCACGCCTCCCTTTTCTCTCGGTAGCTCAGTTTTTTCAATTAGTCTGCTTAAAGAGACGTAATTACAATTTCTCCTATTTTTTAGTCAGTTGTGTTTGTAACGTTACGATCGCAGGCGAGCGGGTTTCCCCGGTCCACCGGAAAGAACTGCGGCCGGAAATTCCTTTCTCTTGGAAAGGAGATGTCTTACAATGGGGCATCTCGGCCTGATTGCTCGAGCTAGCCCTTTGCTGCAGTTTACTGGCTTGAGGGCTGTGAGTTCAGTGCACCATTCTTAGGTCCCTTTTGGGTGCACTTGGAGGCTTGGTTGCCTCCTTCTGCTTTGAATTTCGCAGGTGCGGGCTGTGCCATTGGCCGTGTTTTGAACTTCCGGGGTGGTTATTTTGGTGCGAGTCAAGCTGCTGAGCAGCGCCGGCCATTTTCTTTGCCACATTGTAAGCGAGGTAGCAAGGAGATCAGCAGCGTGATTACAATCTCGTGAGTGATCGCCTCTCTCAAGCCTTGGAGTGCCTCTTGAACAGAGCTTTGCAACGACTTTCTAAGCACAGTTTTATTGCTGGCTGAGTTATGCCTTTCTTGAGCTTCCAGGATCGCTGAGGTTCCTTACAGGTTTGCCCTGAAATTCCCCCACTGTGTTAACCCGATGGGCTTCCAAGCTTATCATGGCAAAACGTGACACTGGCCCAATATCTAAGGAGGGGACCTCCCCTTGGAGTTCGCCCTTAGCGGCTTCCCCTTCCAGCAGGGTGGGAAGGACAGCAACCAAGAGCGCAGCTAGCAGATACAAGGCCAAGGCGAAATCGACAGCTGCCAATAAGGATGAGCGTCACAAGCATTGGGCTTTGGACAAATTGTCCACCAAGGTTCTGAAGGCAGCGGGGGCCACCAGTTGTCTCCCCACCACTGCAGCTGGAGGGATTGCCCTCCCCTTCTGTTCAGGGATCCCCTTCAAGGGCTGCTAGGGACTGGTCCCCGGACAATATCCAGGTATCAAGCCTTTCCGCTGAGGATGCAGGCCTAGGCCGGGCTCAATTCTGAGCACATCAGGCCTGAGCATGACACAAGCCTCCCAAGCCAGGCATTCTAACGCTGAGTCTAGGCGGTCTTCACTTGAGGCTACCTTCACCCCCACAGCTGCAGGTCTCCGTGCGGAGGATGGTCAGCTCCTGAACTTCCCTAGGGAATTCAGAGACCTCATTTCTGTGGCCATTTTGCAGGGGGTCGACTCCGAGCTTCACAGGAGGCCTAGAGGCCCGAAGGCTCCTTCACAACCTATCCCAGGGTCTATGAGGGATTCCCCCTCTCCATTGCCATCCACCCATAGTGAGGATTCACTCTGGGGTGACGAAGAGCAGGGGGATCAGGAATTATCTGACAATGAGGGAGACTCCCAGGACACCCCTTTACCTGGTGGCCTCTTCAGGCCCACCCTGTTCAAATTCTTGTTTTTCAAGGCCAGGGCCATGCCAATATGGGAAATAAGGGAACTCCAGTGGAACCTTCGTTAGGTATTGATTCCACTGAACGTCTGTTTTCAGAACTGGTTCTGGAACAGGAGGTTATCCCTTCCCCTAAATCGTTTCTGGATGTCATCCAGAGACAATGGCCTCAACCAGCTGTGGTGCCTCTGCCTAGCAATAATGACATGCGGCTGTGTGGGCCCGGACTGGATCTGGAGGGGCACCTCCAGATGCCGTCCATGGACACACCTGTAGCAGCTTTGACCTCCCCGGCCATTGTGCCCTCAGATGCATTTGAGAGTTTAAAGGCAGAGGACTGCAAGGCAGAACAAACATTCCTCAAAACGCACCAGACAGCTACCTGGGCGATTCGAGAAGCCATGGCAGCGTCCTTTTTTAACAGGACTTCCCTGGTGTGGCTCAGACAGCTACAAGCTAGGTTAGGTCCTGAGGACATGCGCCTCCACCAGAATGTTAATAAACTGGTGGCAGCTTTAGAATATCCTGTTGATGCCACGTTAGTGGCAGCAAAATTTGCCTCCAGAGCCATGGCAACTAATGTGACCTCACGCTTCCTCCTTTCGCTCTGCCATTGGCAGGCTGACATGTGCTCTAAATGGCTGTAGCGCTCTTTAAATGAGGGAAACTTTTTGGTGAGGCCTTAAACCCCATTCTCATTGAGAATAGGGATAAAAAGAAGGTTCTCCCTTCTGGTTCAATGGCAGGCTGATCGTAGGGCCCAACCTTGTTTTCATAGGCAGTCCTTTTGAGGGGACTCAGGATCAGCTGGGCCCCAATTCCACAGACTCTTATTACCAGGGATCCGATCAGTTAGGTCAATATGCTTAGGCATATCTGATTCCTTTGGATTCTCTAAGCAGCACATTGGAGAAAGACTGTTGACTTACCTGAACCATCGTTCTTGGTGCGCTGCATGAGTATCCAACCCGGCCCATTCATGACTTGGCCCAGAGTCGATGACAGCAAGTTATGTTTCGAGGTTAGGAAGGCATCTCATGTGCTTACATCTCTTGAAACGACCATGCCTTCCATTGAAAAAACTGAGCTACCAAGTGAAAAGGGAGGCATGGCCAAGTTTCTTCAATTCAGTCTCTAGGCAAGCAGACCGAAATTAACCCATTCCTTTGGATTCTCATGCAGCGCACTGAGAACGACCATTCAGGTAGGTCAGTGGTCTCTCACAGTACTCATGTCATTTTTAACACAGGTATCTTTCTGTATTTTTTCTTGAGATTTTTTTATGTGTATTTTGGAGAATTATTTTCCAAATAATCTTTTCTGTTCTTTTATCTAATTTAGCCACCTCAGCACAGCAAGTACAAGACGTATATGTGTCGAGATATGAAACAGAGAAGAGAATGCCCCCGTGGGGCCAGCTGCACATTTGCACACTCACAGGAAGAACTAGAAAAGTAAGTTCCAGGCCATTGTTCTACTTCTACTTTAAATATTATATATAAGGTTAAAGTTGGAATCATTCAGTTCAATTTGAGTCATCCTCAGAGGATCAGAATAGTAAAACCTTTTTTTACTATTAGCAGTTTATAAGTAATACAGTAGCATTTTATTAATAATATATTCATCTGAACAAATGATTGATTGCATGAAACTGAAATGTTATGCATCCCTTTCCACTTTGTAGGTAATTGGAAAAATTTATTGTATTACCCTTTTGTGTATGAAGCCTCGGAGGGAGCGGACACCTCCGACATAGATGTTCTCAAAATGTTCTTTACATACCTTATATACCCTTCCCTTATAAAATTGTAAAAACCAATAAAACTTTTTGAATACAAAAATTTCCGCTACTGGTTCTCCAGAACTGGTCAGAAACTGCTGAATTTGCACTACTCAGGTGACACTGACAACACAGATAAAACTCCAGGAGGCCTCAACAATTCTCTAAAGAATACAAATGACCAGCAGTCTGCAAAGAGTATAAATCCTTCCATTCCCCACCATCCAGTCAGAGCTGAAGACGCTTCTTGGATGAGAAGTAAAACGTTTTCAAAGAAAAATCAGAAAGTCCAGTTCCCTCTTGAAAAAGCACCTTTGGGACAACCATTATCTGAATGACTAAAAATCTCCATAAACATTCTCTCTGTGGACTAGAGTAGATCAGGGATGTCAAACTAGTGACCCATGGGCCAGATGGGTCATGCACAGGCCACACCCACCCCAGCTCAGCGAATGGGGAAAATGTTGCAAAACATCATGTGATGGCAACATGGCATGGCGAGTTTGACCCTTATGGAGTACATGAATAAGAATTGAGTTTCTTGGATCTAGAAGTTGTCAAAGTGCAAAGTTCACAAAACACCAGTAACCCATGTCTGACTTTCAGATCAGCCATCTAATTCTGCACCTGCTCCTAGAGAACAGACAGCAATAGAAATAGCACTTAGATTTATATACCACTTTACAGTGATTTACAGCCCTCTCTAAGCGGTTTTACAGAGTCAGCATATTGCCCCCCAACAACTGGGTCCTCAGTTTGCCCACCTCGGAAGGGTGGAAGGCTGAGTCAACTTTGATGCCGGTGAGATTTGAAGTGCCTAACTGCAGGCAGCCGGTAGTCAGCAGAAGTAGCCTGCAGTACTGAACTCTAACCACTTCACCACTGGGGCTCAGATGCCTAATAATTATGAAAATCATATACTTTCTATCTTATAAATCTCATGGGACTTTGTCTGACCTCTGAAAGTGGGGAGCTGCAACATCATCTTGAATCTTGTCTGAAGTTGAAATAAATGCTTCCTCTGAAGCCATTGTATTCAGACAGGGATTTAGAGAGGATGCCAAGATACAAGATCATGTCTTGCCTGTAAAGCTGTGGTTGTACCCTATCCTTTTAGACAGAGCTCTGTTTCCTGAAATGCTACCAGATTTGGCCATCAGACCAAAGCTGTTCTTCTTGCTGTTGCTTCTGCTGCTGCTGCCCACCAAAACCAATGGGAGAAAATGCCCCCTTGACTTCACCAAGGACCGGGATACCGTATACAATTATTATCACCCAGGAGATCTCTTTCTTGGTGGGATTGTGCCTCTAAGGCCAGGTTACAGTCTTCCACCCTTGTTCATTCAGCCTTATATTAATCAACCAGTTTTGTAAGTAGATTTGTGGCATTGTTTTCATACTATTTTTTGCATGGAATCAGCTTTCATGGACACCCAAAGATCCTCTCCACCACGAACAATCCTCAGGGATATTTTTTCATTTATTTTTCTGCCTCTTCTGCTTTCGGAAAGATAACTCTCTGGTTTGGTTCTGCAACACAATAAGACAGCCACAGACTTCAGAGGATAATTAGAACTGCAGAGAAAACAATTACTGCCAACCTGCCTTCCATTGAGAACCTGTACAACAGCATGAGTCAAAAAGAGAGGCATGAAAATATTTACAGACCCCTCACACCCTGGACATCAATTTCAACTCCTATCCTCAAAACAATGCTATAGAGCACTGCACACCAAGATAACTACACACAAGGACAGTTTTTTCTGAACACCATCACTCTGCTAAACAAATAATCCCCTCACCACTCTCAAACCATTCTCTAAGGCTGCATTACTATTACTATTAGTCTTTTCATCATTCCTATCACCCATCTCCTCTCCCTTATGACTGCAGGACTGTAACCTTACAATTGATATTGTTTCCTGATTGCTTATATGTACTCTATGCCTATTATTAAATGTTGTACCTTATGATTCTTGATTAACATAACTTGCCTTTTATGTACACTAGGAGCATCTGCACCAAAGACAAATTCCTTGTGTGTCCAATCTCACTTGGCCAATAAAGAATTCTATTCTATTCTATTCTATTCTATTCTATTCTATTCTATTCTATTCTATTCTATTCTATTCTATTCTATTCTATTCTAATAAACTAATGCTGAAGATAATCTAATGCAGATTAGAGCCCCCAATGGAATGGGAGTTGACAGATGCCAGATGTTCAATTTCGTTTTAGAAAGAGCTGAGGGACAAGAGACATTGGTGCATTCTGGATAATCAAGCTAGCCAATGTGTACCCAAAAGAACACAGTATCTGATTCAGTGGTTCTAGAAGAGCTTTTAATTGTCTCAACCATGTCAAGCTATAGAATCTCCTTGGAAAATGGGAATCCCAGAACCTCTGATTGCCTTCGTGCAAAACATACCCACAATAGGAAGTCATAGTCCAGGGAAAAGAAATAGTGACTCAACAAAAAGCAAAGCAAACAATTGCAACAGAATGAAGCATTGACATAGACCGGCTCTTTGATAATTCCTCTCCAGACAAGGAGAGAACTTGAGATCATTCACAAATGCTCTGAGCAGTTGCTTCTTGTAAGGAGATTGAAAGGTTTTAAAGCTCTGGGGTATAAGGAAATTACCATCTTCCTGAAACAGTGCCTGAAAAATGGGCAGTGGATTCACATGCTTCCTTTTCTAATCATTTTCTGAAATTGTTGGTTAACTGCTTGTCAGCTAAAAGGATCTTTGGATCAACAGGTTTTATAGCACTCAGTGGGTTTCCTTCAATCCTTAGCCAAAAAAAAAGAAAGTTCCGAATACAATTTTGAGCACTTAATTTTTTAAAATCAATAAATAGCAGAAGCACGATTAAAACATTTGATTTTAGAAAGTTACAAACAGGCTAAGGGTCCAGATAAATTTGAAATAAAAATTTGGAATTAATTTTCCTTTCTTGTAGGAAAATGCTTTTGTTTTTAATTCTTTTTTAAAAAATAAGACTTTAAAAATTGGACACTAAAGGGAACTAGAAAGAATGAAAGGGATGACAATTAAAGGAGAACACTCAAGCTTGACTTCTGAATACAGAATGAAACAAAACAGTTTGCTGTTGGACATATTTAATATCTTTGAACAATGGACCTAGACTTTAATAGCACCTATCTGTATAGATAGACTGTGTTGTGGAAGAGGGAGTGTTACCAATTATCAACAAAGATTGAAATTGTTTTTGAAAATTGACTTAAAATGAGAGGCTGCAAGAATGACAAAGAAAAACATGTTTCATTGAACTGACACAGAAAACTGCCTGATCTCTTAATAATTAATGATACCATCAGAATGCCGAAGAAATAAAAATAAAATGATGTTATGGGAGAGTAAATAAGAACAATTTCAGCTATCGTTCACCTGTTATCACAGATAACTCCAGGAACGAAAATCCACACTCTCTTTTACTAGAGGTGAGCCACAGTCTATTCTTTGACATCACGAACTTAACAGCTTTCAGACACAGGGACTGCATCTCTACAACATCATTTGATTGACTAGGAATTGAGATAAACAAATGGATATCATCAACATACTGATAATTCATAGAGCCTGGAAGTAAGATGGTGAGACAATACGCTGGGGAGGGAAGACTGAGCACTGATTGGTTGGTCTTCAACAGGATGTTGGACAGATGTTCTCTGCACTCAGCAATTAGCTAATTTGAGCTGGGTGATGACTGGCTGAAGGTGGTGTTTGAGAGCTATAGATCTGCAGGCATGTGAACAAAGGCCATTCAGAAGAATCTCTAGTAAGTGAAGGAATAAAGCCGAAAAGTGAATTAAGTATTAGCTATAATGAAAGAGACTGCAATGTTACAAAGCCCTATGACATTTGGTTCGGCCCAGTAAAAATGCTATTCCATAAATATTTAAAATACTTTGAGATGAACCAAATTAATTTGCCAATTTCATTTAGAATACAATTAACTTTTATTAAAAATTGTGGCTGGCAGGAATATCATCAACTAATGAGATTAGTCATGGAAAATTAAGTCAAATATGAAGATTTTGAAGACTTAATTAATGAAATAGCAGCTTCCCAAAGGATTTTTTTTTTACCCATAGGTCAGTCAGGTTCAATTTTTAATCCTCTAGAGTTTAACTTATACATGTGGCAGCCTTATTTACAGATACAATTTGGAAGAAGCATTTGCAGCAATCTGTACTCTTTATTCTCTGTCTGTCTTCTGCAAATGCAAATTAAATTAAAATTAATTACTCTTTCCAAAAGGAATGCTAATTCACGATTCTAGGCACAAGGATTTCCAAGTGTATTGTATGCAATACATTTCAACTGCGTAATCTTTTAAAAACCTTTAATATATGTTTTTAAACCAGCTCTGTTTAATAAAACACTTCAAGCTTTTTTCGATCTTAATCTCCATTTACCAATTAATGTTCCCATGGTTGTATTTGCATGACATACTAGCTTATCACATCTTAATGTGGCATCTGCAGTTAATTTATGTTTCAGATACCATGCAATCTCAAAAAATTAAGCTAAGCTAACTTTGGTTCCAGTGGGAATTAATAAATATGTAATGTGAACACAACTGATGTTGTATGTGAACCCAGCATAGTGTGAGTGTAGAAGAAATAGAGAAGAGTGTAGTTGTGTCTACTTTTTTCTTTGTATATATAAGATGCATTCCCTATTGCTTAGAAATAGTTACTTAACAAGCTTTACAAACTGCATCTTATTCTTGTGGGTTTTCTTTCTTCTTTTCAATCATGTCTAATTCTTGGAACTAACTGGACAAATCCCTGCAGTTTTCTTGACAAGGTTTTTCAAAGTGATTTGCCATTGCCTCCTTCCTAGGGCTGAGAGAAAGTGACTGGCCCAAGGTCACCTAGCTGGCTTGATGCCCAAGGTAGCACTAGAACTCACTGTCTCCCAGTTTCTATCCTGATACCACTACACCAAATTAGCTCTCATTATTTTGTAATAAGATACAAATTGATTAGTTTATCTGTATTAAAACTTGTAACAATTAAGATAAAAAGAATAATCCACCCTTCCTAACCCAGTCATTGCGCCATGTCACAGATAAAATAGTTTTGACAGAAAATCAACTGCCTGACCAAGTGGAAGATAATATCAGGTCATCTCCAGGTGTTGTACAGTTTATATTTCCTGTCCTTTGAACTAATAGATAAAGGCCAAATGCTTTGAACTTTGTGTGGACTCAAAGATCAAGTGCTACATAGCAGCCAATATGCTCAGGGATACTGTCTTCTGCCTTTGGAGGGTTCCTAACAAGTTGAAGGGATATATCGTAATCTGATGTATTTTCTTTTTCCTTTGCAATTCTCTTAATCTTTTTGTGATTCATTCAGAATTATGATGTGTAAAATGAGTGGCTATATGAGTGAGTGAGTGAATGTCCTCAATAAACATCTCTTTGGCTTTCATCCTAGTGTGAGCCTACTGTCCTTGAATCCAAGAATCCATTGGCTACTTGTGGATACTGGTGCCAACAGAACTAATTATTTGTACACCATGATTCTTAGCTCAGGTACCTTTCCTTGAGGATAACTACCTCACTCAAAATAATTTGGGCCATGCTCTGTTGGGTTCTTGATGTTCCGCTTCTCTTCCTGCAGATGCATCATTACCAAGGAAGGTAACATCATCTATACATAAGGGAGTGGGGTTGCTGAATGTTTCTATTTGACAGTTTGTTCTACTTGCCTTTATTGGGGTATTGTTCTTCTCGGATTACTTTTGGGTCAGTTACTGTTTCTTCTGTGATCATTCATGTTTATCTGTTCCTGTTTCTGCTTATCTTCATGCCGGTTAATTAAAGTGTGATAAGGAAGGATTTGTTTGCCTCTTTCCTTGACTTTATGACACTGTTTCTACTGTTAGATTCATTGGCAGGTGCTTGCAAGTTCATTTATTAATTTATTTAATTCAATTTAGGGGGCATTCAACAGGGGCTTCATCCATCTTAAGGGCTTAGGACAACAACGATATCTTCGAGACCTTGCAGAATGTCAACAAAATGGATTACATGGGTTTCAGGAACAGAGAAGGAACATTTCATGGGTCCTGATAGATGATAGCGTTTGATCAAAGGAATCCAGAGCATGTCAGAACTGCTGGCATGTACTCCCTACACAAACTATGGGATACAGACAGTCCCTCAAATATCCCAATGTTGTGCCAAGTAGGGCTTTACAGATAATTACCAGCATCTTGAATCACAACCCAAAGTACACTGGCAACCAATTCATGAAACAGCAGTGTCACATGGGCATCCTGAAGCATGCTTATTGCTACCATTGCCATGGCATTCTGGGCTAACTGAAGTTTCTGATTGGATTTCAAGGATAGCTCATGCATAGCACATTGTATTAAGTGATTATGGCATGAGTGACTGAATGAAGGATCTCCAGATCAAGGAAGGAGTACAAATGGTGCTCCAGATGGAGCTCCAGAAAGACTCCCTCTGCCAAAGCTGCCATCTGTTTTTCAAACAGCAGCTGTGAGTCCAAGAGGACCTCAGCTTGTATACTAGTCTCTACGGGAAAGTGCTATTCCATTGAGTGAACAACTAGACAGTCTTTGGGTGTAGGAAGTCCTAATATCCATAGCCACTTCACCTTGGTAGAATTGAGTCCTATTTTGTTAATCCAGGCCTGCAAAGACTCCAGGCATTCTACAATAATTTAGCATAAGTTCTAGTCCTTTGGCAATCAGGAACCATAAATTGTTTATGCATTCTGCAATGGGTGTGCCTATGACCTTATGATACTATTTATGTTTGTGGTAAAGTGTATAAAAATGCTCCTTTAATTTCCATTAGTTAGCCATTTCATTAGTAAATTATGGTTTCTGGTATCCCATCAGTACTATATAATTCACGGAATTCCCTTTTTCATGATTGAAAACATAGCATAGGGGAGGTATGTCTCTCTTTATAACCTGAAGAGAAAAACAATGTTGTTGTTGTTGTTGTTATAATAATAGTGGTTAAGGCATCAAGCTGAAACCAACAGACTATGAGTTCTAGTCCTACTTCAGGTATGGCAGGGTAATTTTAGGCCATTGTCTTGGACCATGACAACAAACTTGAGCAACAACTCTGGGCAGCTGATGACACATAGATTTACACACAGACACACACGCACACACAATCATAGTATCTGATGATCATGTAATAATCCTTTTTTTTAAATCTGGGAAATATGAAATATGGATTACAGAAATGGGAAATCATAATGCAAAGTTGTGTAAACTCACTCTGATGTATCTAATTCAATGTCCCTCAGTCATGCATAAGAACAAAACTATATTGTCCAGGCATGAACCAAGGATTTTACCATCTTAAGCCAATTAAATTGCACTTGTCTCTCCCCACACCTATTCCCTGAGGTGTGACTTATTAAGCAGCATTCAGAAAACAAGACTAAGAATTGGTCTCCAATATGCTTAAAACTAGCTGCCTATGTGCTGCTGGGCCCTTTTCTAATAATGAATATGATGATTTGGAATAAGGCCAAAATTAATGGAAGGCCAATGATAACATTCCTAGAGTAATGTAAACTTCATCGGTCTGCATAACAGGATACTATTTGTATTGGTTCCAGAGACGGGATATCAGCAACAATGGATGTATATAAAATCCTGTTTGCATGGACCTTTGCTGATTGGCACAAAATGCATTCTCTTATCCATTCTCTTGAGATTATGCATCTCTCAATATTTCAACTGTTCCCATTCAATTTTTATGACTTTCCCCCTCCTGACTGAAATTTCTATACCTGTGCCAAACTAGAATCATTGCAACCCTTATTCTGCGGGTTATTTTACATTACAGAATCTATTTATTATCTAGACCCACGCCAATCTGGCTTTCGACTCGGTCACAGCACGGAGACGGCATTGGTCGCATTGGTAGATGATTTCTGGAGGGCGCGGGATAGAGGATGTTCCTCTATCCTAGTCCTATTAGACCTCTCAGCGGCTTTTGATACCATTGACCATGGTATCCTATTGCGCCGACTGGGGGGGTTGGGGCTGGGAGGTACAGTATTGCGGTGGTTCTCGTCCTACCTCTCTGGTCAGTCGCTATGTGTGTTGGCAGGGGGACAGAGGTCGGCCCCGAGACCCCTTACATTTGGGGTTCCGCAGGGGTCGGTCCTCTCGCCCCTCCTGTTCAACACCAATATGAAGCCGCAGGGTGAGATCATCCGTGGTTTTGGGGTGGGATATCATCTGTACGCTGATGATACTCAGTTGTACATATCCACCTCAGACCACCCCAATGATGCCGCCGAAGTGCTGTCCTGGTGTCTGGAGGCCGTACGGATCTGGATGGGTACTAACAAACTCAAGCTCAACCCATCCAAGACTGAGTGGCTGTGGCTCCCAGCACCCCGGTTCATCCAGTTAACTCCAACTCTGGCCATTGGGGGCAAAACACTGCCCCCCGTGGAAAGGGCGTGCAATTTGGGTGTCCTCCTGGATTCCCGGCTGTCCATGGAGGACCATGTGGCGGCCGTGGCCAAGGGGCCGTTTTATCAGGTACGCCTGATATGCCAATTGTGCCCCTTACTGGACCGGGCTGCCCTCCGCACAGTCACTTAAGCACTCGTGACATTCCGACTTGACTACTGTAACGCTCTCTACATGGGGCTTCCCTTGAGGTGCACTCGAAAGCTACAGTTAGTCCAGAATGAGGCCGCGTGGGTAATTTTGGGAGCCCCTAGATGCTCCCACATAACACCTCTCCTGCACGAGCTCACTGGCTGCCTGTGGTCTTTCAGGTGCACTTCAAGGTCTTGACGACCATCTTCAAAACACTTTATGGCTCGGGGCCTAGTTATATGCAAGACCGTCTTCTGCCCCATACATCCCTTCGACCGATCCGCTCCCACAGAGAGGGCCTTCTCAGGGT
>JAPKID020002684.1:0-13065 GCA_026931265.2 Tropidonophis doriae | reverse complement strand
ACCCTCCATTTTTGTTTTCAACACTCTATTTCTATGATTCCAGGCATAAAAAAGCTAAGACAAAATATGGCACAGCACTTGCAAGTGCTTTCACTCTAAAGTTTTCCTGACCTCAATTATTTGTCTAAAGAAAAAAATTTGAAAATTTTCCAACACTTTATTTAAAGATTTATTTACTACAATGTATTTATATTACTCAGGAAAACAAATCAATCTACCCGTTTGTCTTAGAAATTTTGGGCTTAAATAAAAGTAAACTTAAACAAATTCTTCTTTCAATAAATTAAAGTGCTCATAAAGCTGAATGTACGCATTTAAAATTTGCAAATACACACACACACACACACCTTCTTTAATATACTAAATTCTTAAAATATACTTGTTTTCAGTTTTGCAAAGATTTTAAGCCTCAAAGTTTTCTCACAATGTTTCAAAGTTTCTAGTTTAAAAGGTTTTCAACTGTTTGAACAACAGATCATTAAAGATACCAATTTCATTGTGATTTTAGTACAATGACAATAAAGATTATTATTATACCAACAAAAATTTTAGGAAGAGACAAAAACTAAATTATTTACACAAGTATTATATGACTACTTACTTCTTTTAGAAAAGGTGATTCAACAGCAAGGTATTTGGAGACCACATAAAGACAGAAAAGGTGACGATCAATGCCAGCACCAGTCATGGCCAGACGATATAAGCACTGATGATTAGCAGCAGCAGCCTTGAATAGATTACGCTTCTTTTCAGGCTGTAAATTAAGAAGAAAACAACTCACTATTTCTGTTTAAATGCTATTAAAATGACACACCAAATTCTAGAAAAAAGACAAGAAAACAGATTCCACTACTAAAGTCCCTTTAGGAACACCTGGAGTGTAATATCCCACCCACTGTACTTGTACTACTTCTAGGAAAATGTAATGATTTTTTTAACATGGAAATTTATTCAGAAACAAATGGATGGAGAGTAGAAAAGGGAATTGTTTTACATACATACACGCACACACATAACACACATATACTGTATTTTTTTGACATACATATACACACATATACATACATATACACACACTCTGTATGTGCCTATCACATTGCTAGCATTTGATATATAATGGGAAAGGAAAGGCAATTCTAACAGTTTTCTGTGTTTGTTGTATTGACATCCCATCTAGTTTATATGCAGTGCAAAATGATGGACTAGAAGACAGAGATACTGGAATTAAAATTACTGAAACTCCAACTATCTCAAGTATGCTGATTGAATTACTTTAATGGCTGAACATGAAGCAACCTTAAATAATATATTGCTCAAGATGAAAGAAGGCAAGATAAATGCTTATCTGCTGCTCACTATTTTAAAAAGATGTGCAATGCCAATCTAATGCAAATAAAAGGAGAAAACTGGAAAAGCTTTGGTTTCCGGTATGTACCAGTCACCTAGTCTTCTGGTTTCTGGCACGCATGAAGACTAGCTGGCCAGCGTGCATGTGCCCACTGGAAACCAGAAACTCTGCTTCCTGGCACACACATGCATGCCAGGGAGCTGCTCTTCTGGTTTTCGGCACACCTGCATGCGCAAAGATCAGCTGAACCCGGAAGAGCAATGGGTGACAGCTGGCATGTCCGCAGAGATGGCTCTGTGGGCCACTTCCGGCAGACGTGCCATAGGTTCTCCATCACGGATCTATTATGTCCTACATTTTCTCTGTACGCATTTGAACTCACACATTAATCACAGGAAAATTGTGGTTTTATATCCCTATCAATGGTTCATAACGGTGAAGATTTAATGGCTTTTACATATTGCTCTGGAAATCTAAACACATGGTTTAAGTAATATGAAAGATAAAAAGTACTTTTACACAGATTTTTTTTAAATAATGTTTAATAATTGAAAATGAATAGCCAACAATTTGAAGTATTAAACTTAATATACCAAACATAAATACTACTCTTTATGACCACCAGATGGCTTGATCTTTTCCCAGCTACTTAGTTTCAGGCAGTTCTGTATATGTACACTCACCAAATGTTTACATAAAATTAAAAGCAGAAATTGCTTGGGAAAAAAATGTTTCACTCTAAATTTTTCCTGACCTCAATCAATTATTTGTCTAATGAAAAAAAATTGAAAATTTTCCAACACTTTATTTAAATATTTATTTACTACAATGTATTTATATTACTCAGGAAAGCAAATCAAACTACCTGTTTGTCTTAGAAATTGTGGGCTTAAATAAAAGTAAACTTAAATAAAAGCAAAGTTAATATTTAGACCTGATTACCACATTCAACTTACAATTTCATTTGGGTCTTCCATAGCTTGCACAAATTTGCAGGACTGGACAGTACATGAGCGGACGGTTTCTGTTCTGCCTTCTCTAAACAGGCGGGTCATAGATGCTTCGTAGGTTAAGCAAAATTTTCCCATATCCTAAGAAAAATACAAAGTTATTTATATGCAACAGTAAAAACAAGTCACATGTATATTATTTAATTATTTAGTGTAAGATGTTGGTACATGAAAGCCAGGAGTCAACATATTACAGAGTAGAAGTTTGGCTGCCTAAGATTGCAAGTTTATTTAGTTCACGGTCGCATGCTATGCAACACGGGGTGAACTAGCTCTGCACACACAGCAGTTAATGGCATTCTGCTGCAGTGTCGGCATCATGTGGGGTGTTGTCTTTGCTGGTGTTTGCCTTGCATTTGGTCTGGTCTGGAGCTGGTTGGTTTCTTGCTTCTGCTGTTAGTCCCACTGAAGTACTACTACTGATCTACTTGCATTTCCATGCTTTCAAACTGCTAGGCTGGCAGAAGCTGAATCAAGTGAGGGGAGCTCATACCATCATGCAATGCTAATGCATACCATCATGCAATGCGGGCACTAAAAACATACTTTTTCCATGCGGCCGGCCTGGCATAGCTGTTTTTATTATTGAATTTTAGTTGAGTTTTAAATTATGTTTTAGCACGGGCCAAATTTATTTAATTCAATTTTAAATCTATTTGAATGTCTGTATATTTATATTTATATTTTTATTATTCCTGTGGACCACCCTGAGCCCCACTTGGGAGAGAGTGAGGGATAGAAATACGATAAATAAATAAATGAATGAATAAACGAATACATAAATAAATAAATAAAAAAGTCTTGAACAGCTGAAATGCAGACAGCCAACCTTCACTTGTTGACAAATCCGGTGTCTTTAAGTTGCTAAAGTACCATATCTCTTTGACATATGAATATTTATGTCAGTCACATAAATATGAACTCTTACTTTCAATTCAAACACACACCTTTATTCCCATCTCAATTTTCCAAAAGAAAGAAAGAAAGAAGCTAAATCGTATATGAAAATAAACTAAGATGTACACTACATATATAGAGGAGGCAGAAGGATAACAGAGAGTAAGGCGATAGTACTGGCCTTTCTTGCTGGCTGAGCAACAGTATCTAGGTGCATATGGAGTAGCACCTAATCTCTTTATAGCAGAATCCTATTTAGCAATTCTTTTACTGACGTCAACATAATTTAATCCCAAATACATTCTAGAATATTTTTCATTTCATACTGAGTTTTCTCTGACTCTTTTCCTTATTTGTTTGTTTTTATCATTTGTTTGTTTTATCATTTTTATCATTTATCAGCTGTTCCTCTCTGAATATTTTCCGTATCTATCATGTGTTTTTAGGGAATTACATACAATATCACACGATGTATGTACTTGTAGTGCTATGCTACTTTCTCCTTTAGATACAGTTTCTCTGCATTAGTACTCCACATTTACAGTATTTACCGTAATGCAAACACCCTTCGTGAATAGGATGCATTTGTGAATTAAAAGATCTTTGCTACAGACAATGGCAAAGCTTGATAAAATAGTTTAAATGATGCAGAATACAGAGCTGCTTAAATTTTATTTCTGGGGGGAAAAAATAATACTACAATATTAAAGGGCTTCAGCATGGAAGCTTTAGAAAAGATTGTCAGTCAGTTCTCATTAGCTACACTGGAAAGTTCATTTTTTTGATCTGGGGAAACTTTTTCTTTTTAAGTCGGAAGTTTAGAAATGGTATCAGGTACTTAATATTTGTTTATTTTTTTAAAAAAAGATGTCTAAATTAGCTTAAAAGTACCTAAGATACTTACCCGATAGTGAGCCAGTTGTAAAGCAAGTTGCACAAATGCATCAGGACTAGTTTTGGTTTTCTTCATTAATCCTTTCCCAAATATATCAAAAGGAAAAGAATGAAAATCCACATCATCTGCTAACGGCCTTGCAATGTCAAGAGACTTTTCAATCACTTCTTGGCACTGAATAATAGGAACAAGCATAGTATATTTCAGGAAATATTCAGAGTTCATATTTTAAAAAACAATTTAACCCTAAATTTATCAGCATATCCTAAACAAAATCAGCAGTGATTGCACTGATCTATTTTAAAAATAAACAAGACATTTTCATTGAAAAATGGATAGATGTGTACTTTAGTAAGTAAGAAACGTTATAGGGTCGCATCCTGAAGTATACCTGATAGGATCCAGAATTGGATATGTACCCACCTCTTCAGAGATTTCCCAATGCAGCTTGGTAGGCATAGGAATGCCTAGAGTGGCCTCTCCTTTGCAGTGACCATCTTCTGTGTATCCCAATTCAAGACAGTCAGAAAACATGACATTCTGGAGATGGATAGTGAGGATGGTTGGGAGAATGAGAGAAATACTTATAAGCATGTTAAACATACTGCTGCAGACCATACAGAGAGGAAAAAAACAAAGTTTCTGATGTAAAACTTCAAATTATCAATGGCAAGAAGATGTTAAGCAAGACACAAACCTTCTCTCAATGTGCTATGATCCCATATGACACAATAAACTTCCATATTTAAGTGTATGTACCCGCCCATCCATCCATCCATCCATCCATCCATCCATCCATCCATCCATCCATCCATCCATCCATCCGTCTCATCTAACAAAATCACATGCAATATTATCAATGAACTTCAATTACTCTGTTTCTGGCATAGATTTATTCTGTGAGAAAGATAATATCAATATGTATTTTTATCTATTTTCCTGGCCCTCTTCACTTGCTAGTGTGCAGTCTTCAATGCTAATCAGAGGTCAAGGATTGTCCTCATCCTCAGGAAGAAAGCATGCATCCCTGCTATAATCCATTTGATTTGTTATAGTAAACAGCAGTAGAATTTAGGTCATAGTCCTAATGCTTGCATGGTCCATTGCATAGTTCCAATAGGGATCTGAACTTTCTGCAAAGGAAGCATCATATTTGACCCTTGGCATTCCAAAAATAATTAACACGACCAAGGCAAAAGCTAAAATTGATTTCATTTTATTTAAATTATTAAATTTAATTAATATGAACAATTTCATGGTAATAGAAATGCTCACCTCCCAAAGATGTCCGACAATTGGGGCATCTGCCCAAGAGTGTTCAGTATTCAGGCCCATTTTGCCATTTCTGAATACTATGAGATTAAACGACTTGTCAAACCACCTATGAAAAACAATAATGTCCATAAACTGTTGTATCACCATACTTATCAACTGCAAGAGGAATGTATCTACAGACTTGACAAAAATACTTTTCTCTTCAATTTTGCAAAAACTTAAAAAACGCTTTAGGTAAAAATACCCGCAGGAAGATACTCCACAAACATAGACTAATAAACACTCAGCACAGAATCCTGCATGATGGGAATGCTGAAGAAAACTAAGGGAAGGACAGAGAATGGAGCAAAACACTGAAAGAACCGTTTCTAACTGAAACTCTATTTCAATTACTAAAAACAAATTTATAAATCAATGGTTCTTTCACCCAAAACATTTTTTAAAAATAAACATGATCAATGTCTTTGCCAAAACAATGCTCCAAATTTGGAATAATAAATATGTAGCCTTGATATAGGATACTTCTCCTCAACCCTTTAATACCATATATAGAGAACAATACAATTACTATAATTTGACTCAAAGGAGACTTTGCTGAAGATATAACATTTAGAATAAAAAATTCCTACAAGGAACGCTTGATAAAGGACAATTTAAAAAATGAATAAGTGATCATGTATTTTTCTGAAACCATCTTTACTTGTAATAAGGATATTAGAGCTTCAACAATTCGATCTTATACCAGTTTGAAGAAGTCAATATTAAACCATCTCAAACAACCACAAGAAACTATTTCAAAAATGTAGTGGTTACTATTACAAAATAGGAGATCCACACCTCTTGATTTAATCTTCAGTAGAAGATTGCATAAGACTCATACTTGATTCCAGTCAAATTGGTACACACTGTGTCTATCTTAATTATTCTTGTAAAAGTTGGAGAGTTGTTACAAAAAGGGGACTTTCTTTTGTGCCATCCTTTTGGCATAAAGCTCTTAGTGCTGATAATGGTGATGAGATTATTTCAGGAGAGGAGGGGACTAGAACATCTAACTCCTTAGCATCGATGCGTGTTGCATAGGAAATACTGATGATCTGATAGTCATTTTGAAAAATCCTTTCCTAGCGAGCACCTAAAAGCCAAGAAAATACATGCTGAATTTCAAGTTTGTAGGCTTTACAGTTCTGGAGATTTTGTGATGAGTGAGTGGTATTTGGCTTTTATAAATATATAGATTGGATATCAACCTTAAAAACAAATGAATCTTATCATTTACTTAACCTTAGTAGCTAAAAAAGTAATTGCCCAATAGTGGAAAACTATAGATAATTGAACAATTGAGAGATAAATTAACAAGCCCTCTTCAAACATCGTTAGAAAATATCACAGATAAGACAATGAAATACCAGATTTAAGAATCACAACTTTATCTAATGTGGATGGACTTTAGATATTAACTTGCAAGAGACATATTTTCGGCTGCACTCTAGATATACAGCAGACCCAAAGCTTAGTGACGTATTTGGTATTGAGCAATGAAAGAAGCATGTGCCATGTCCTTTTGTTTAACATATTTACAATAAACATAAAGGAATGCTTGTGCTGAAGTTAGAGATATGTTTGTTGGATATGTGGATACTGTACATGGTTACTTTTGTAGGCTGGAGGCCACAGAATCTGTCATGTTGGGACATCACTAGTAGCTAAGGAGATGAATGGAAGGCTTTGCTAAATCTGGGGATTAGGAGATGAGGACTAGAGAAATGCTATGCTGGGAGAAAAAATGGACAAATATACCAGCCTTGCATCATTTGTCCTACTGAATTCTGCTTTGCCCAAAACCTGGAATCTCCAAAACATTCAGTTGTGGCACAGAGGTTAGAATGAATTATTTCAGATTAACTCTGCTGACTGCAATAAATTTGATACTGACTGGCTCAAGGTCGACTCAGCCTTCTGAGGTTGGTAAAATGAGGAGCCAGATTAGTGGAGGTAATATGCTGACTCTGTAAACTGCTTAGAGACGGAATGGGACTGTTCTTCTCCTGCCCTTCGCTGCGCCTATTTGGCCCCCAGGGTTTCTCCCCCAGTCATCCACCTCTACCACTTCGCCTCCGGTATTAAGGATTTGGCTGTTCGTCCTGTGTAATGGGACTCATTCTCTTCCGACCCCAGCCCTTCCTCATGGGCCTTTGGGAGAGATACTCTTCACCCTGGCCTTTTGAACTCAAGAGACAGTTAGCCGCCAGCCGTGCCTGCCACCCCTCATAATAAGACTGTAAATATCATGGTCTTCTAAACTATCCCTGCTAAATATGCATCCCTCATTCATCATGATAGAAAGAATTTTATTGTTTGAGAAAAAAGGGGAAAAAATGAAGGAAATGGTAATAAATAAAAATAAGTATTATCACATGAAGTAGAAACTTGTTATGCGATAGGAATTTGTTCTATTGTAATATGTATATGATTTGGGCTTCTGTAAAGGTGTTTTCCTTTTGAGCATTTGGTTGTTGGGCATTTGTGGCACATGTGCCTCTGCGAAAGTATGTGCCTGTAGTCAGCTGTATCCTTCCTGCATTGGGATCTGGATCCTTCATGGGTCCTTTTAAAAATGCCATCCCCATTCCATCCAAGAATTGGCTCAAACTACCACAGCAATCCTCACACCTTTTGTACTGTTAATAGGCCAATCAGGAATAACAAATGATAAACACTGCCAGAAAGGAATCTGTCTATGTTAAGGTATATGACTGAGTTTTACAATGTAGTTAGATTATTCTGTATGATGAACATAATTATAATATCAAGAGCTTTGGTGTAAAAGAGGAGTCTGAGGAATTGTGACAAGTAGAAAGTCATGATTTTAACTTTCCTGTGGCCGTTGTGTATTGGGGGAGGGGGGATGCAAAGGATTTTCTAGCTTGGACCCGAGGCAACTGGGCAGAGAAACAAACCCCGGAGAGGAAACTTCACATGAAACACTTTCTCCCTCTTCCCCCCTTCCTTTCTTCCCTTTTCTTTGATTGGCTGGCGGTGAACTGTCACCAGAGCACATAAGCCCAGGGTGAACAGTGTTTCTCCCAAAACCTCTTGAGGAAGGGCCTGGGACTAAAGAGGCAGGGTCCCATTGCCTGGCACGAACAGCTAGGGTCCTAACAGCGGAGGCGAGACGGCAGAGATTAATGGCTGGGTGTGGAAACCTGGGGGCAAAAAAGGGGCGGTGAAGGGTAGGAGGAAAAGAGTCTTAGACCCGCTTAGAGGGATGTGTGAAGTACTAGGGGGTGGTATATAAGTCTAAGGGCTACTGCTATTCTGAATTGCATTTCTACCAAACCATGGCTCACCCAAAATGATGTGGAGAAAATCTTCAGAATACAATGGATTGTTGCAGTTTCAAAACTATTTTTTCATGTTTCTAGTGATAAAGTTTAGAAAAATACAATACATGGTGTTGGGATACACAAAACTTAATGGAGCTATATTTTCTTTTCCTTTTATCTCTCCTCTCCTGTTGTATTTCTTTTGCTTACTATTTCTTAATTCTTTTCTGTGCATTGCATAAAGAGGTTATTGCGATAGGTACTGTATTATCGTCTATAACTATACGGCAGCATAAGTGATTTCTTTGTCCAGAAATTGCATACTGAGGTGAAAGTAGGCCCCAATATCTATACAATTATTAGCAACACCAAAAACTTTAACTTTCAATAATCTCTGAGACTGGTGGTAAGAGCTGAACACATGATATAGACATTTTGTGGACAAAGCCAGAAACTCTTCAATGAAAGATACAAATATAACGTTTCTTTAAATGAGGAAAAAGAATTCAGAACTAATCTTAACTTCTAAAAGGCACCATTGTTTAATTATTTGGAAAAACACTATAACCAAAAGATATTCAAGCAAGACATCAGTAAGCATTTCACTGAACAGTGTACCATTTGTTCTTTGATTTTCAATGGTAGTCAAACCCATGCTTTCAGACAAAATATTTATTTTCACCTACTGAAAATGGAATATTTATATATACATGAAGAAGATGAAAGAATACGTCTTTCTCAAGCATAGTATACCTGTCATAGCATTTGCCGTGTAGAAGTGCCTTTGCATATGCATCCATTGATTTAACTGGATCCTCTTCTCTGTAACCTTGAACACTATCGTCCAAACTAACAAAGAAAGCAGCCTTTTCAATTGCATCCAACGACTGCTTGTTCTTTCCTTTTGCAAAATACGTTTGGCGAGCTTTAGCCCAAGGAAGTCTGTCAGATGAATATAAAAACATTTTGTCAAATCACTTGAAGAATCATCTTTTTAAAAAGGGTGTAATTTTATACTCAGATGTAAAGTGATGTCTAATGAACTTGTATGCATTCATGTGTCTGTGTGTGAGTGCACACCTTCAAATCAGTATCAATTCCTGAATTGCAGTTTTATTGGCAATGTATTTCGGGGAAAGGGGTTTACCAACTGCACTGCATTTTTCCCACGGCTGAGACAGTGACTGGTCCAAGGTCACCCAGATGGCTTTGTGCCTAAGGAAGGACTAGAATTCACGGTCTCCTGATTTCTAGTCTGGTGCCTTAACCACTCCATCAAGCTGGCTGTCTCTAATGAAGAAACAACAAAAATCTCTGCAAATTTTACCAAAGCTATGTGTGTGTGTGTTGGGGGGGGGGGGAGTTGCAGAGCAATGGAATCAAACAAAACATTTATATAAAGATTAAAATTTTAACCATGCATTTAACCATAATGTTTAAATGCATCTGTGCAAATTAGAGTCCTGCTGCATGTAATTATCTGGTTTTCCCTATCTTCTCTCCACAATCCCCTATTTATTTATTTAGCATCTAGCACATCATACACATACTAGCAATATATATTAACATTTCACCCAGATTAGTAAAACACAATAAAATATAGTTTAAAAAGTCTATGTTCAAATACCAATGTCTAGGTCATCTAACCATTCATGCACAGCATTGCTTATATTGTTAAAAAATCAGATACTGCACCAGTATATACCCTCAGCTTTTAACCCATCACAATGTGATCTATAGATTGATGTGGGATCCTGCAGTCACACTGAGGGGACATACTATGCCCCATTTATACAGAAAGTCTCAGGAGATATACCATGTGAGATGTGAATCCTATTCAGGATTATCCACCCTGGATAACATGACAGCGTGAACTAAATGACTAGCAACTGCTGTGGCCAGACTACTATGTAGACTTTCCTGACTCTCAAAATACACGGCAATGAAAACAAAAACAAAAAATGGACTTTTTCAGGCTCAAATGATAAGAGAGATCAGTAATATTATTCAAATCTGCCAAATCAATGTTGAGGCACTCAGCAGATCCAAGAGCCAATACGTTTCCTAACTTGTATTGGACAGTAACATAGACATGATCATCCTCCAAGAAATGCACATAGAAAACAAATAACAGCAACTCAGAAGAGGCTAGATTTATGGCTACAAGGTGTTGTTGACCAAATTACCGCCACAGCTGTGGCGTGGCTTCATATATTAGAAAGACTATAGAGAATGCCTCCTTATTTTCGGCCTCTACAAATAAGATAGTTTCTAAACTAGGTGATCTAACAATAGTAAACATCTTTAAATCACCTCTGACAGCATGGCCACAGCATGTTTTGAACATCAAGCTGCACCCAACAATCTCTGTGGGCCATTATGTTAGCTGGGCTACAGCAAACACTCACCATCCCCAATTCCCTGGCATTCCCTTTCTCTTGGCATCAAACCCATTTATCATGGTCTTTCATTCTGAAATACTGTTAACATTCAGTAGATGGTGTGTTATTACATGTTAACTTTATGTGTACTGTGTTCAGTATGTCTGGATCCAATCCACTGTATATTCAATATTTTGCATCCCTGCTATCCTCCTCATCAAAAAATTGAAATAAATAAATTAAGCCTACCAAAGCCTATACTCAGCTTTTTAGCTTTACAAGTAAAAGATACAAAATCACTTGTAACCACTTGAAAGCTGATACTGAAACTTTCAGTTTAAAAAAAAAACCAATATTTTGCATTGCTAACAAAGGTCTAAATCCCACAATTAATCCGATTTACAATAAGCGTATCAATCAAAGGAAGAAAGACCATTGGCTTACCTGAAGGGTCCTTTTCTGTACGCTGCGAGGAGTCCAAGCATGGGTTAAATTCTGTCTGACTGCCCTGGAACTGAATTGAAATCTTTAGCCACGCTTCCTCTTCCGGCCCCTCCTCAGATTTTTCAATGAAGGCGTGGACCTGTAACACTTTTCAAATGTGGTTCCATAGAGCCCGATCTTAGTTCAAGTCAGGATAGAGTGAAAAGCCAAGTCCGGTAAAAAAGTATACACAAGGAAGCAGTGGGAAGAACTTGTTTCAATGGATTCTCCAGCGGTATGAATACGCTGAAGGACTCATCTTCCAAAGGCTGCTTCCGCTAACGCAAACTTGTCCAATTTGTAAGCACGGACAAACTAGGACAGAGAAGCCCACGTGTCCTCTCTGCAGATCTCAATGAGTGCTTGGGTTGCCCAGGTTGCAGTGGCTGCAGTGTTCCTTGTAGAGTGGGCCGTGATGCATTGTGGTACTTGCTTAGACTGGAGCTGATAGGCAAGGGAGATAAAAGCGTGAAACCATCGGCTGATGGTGGCGGAGGTGATCTTGCGCCCGATGGTAGCTGGTTGAAAAGAAATGAAAAATGATTCCGATTGCCTGAATGCTGCAGTGCGCTTGATGTATTTGTGAATGGTCCAGCGCACATCCGGCATGTGCTATCTACGTTCCGTAGGATGCCTTGGATAAGGACAAAAATCAGGAAGGATGACTTTCTGGCTCCAATGAAACCAGGAGTTGATCTTTGGAAGAAATGAAGGATCCAAGCGGAGAACCAATTCTAGAGGAGAGCTTGTCCCTCTCTAGAAGGTCCCTCTCAAGTGCCAAATGGCCAATTGCAACTATTGGGGCTCTGGATGTGATAGAGCCCACTGGCTGAGAGAGACCTCCTCTGGAGGAATCCTCCACGGTTTGGTGATGGAGAGGCTCACAAGGTTGGCAAACTAGGCTCTTCTAGGCCAAAATGGTGCTTAGAGCCTGATCCATCACGAAAAGGATGCTTGGAGAAAGGCTGCTGTCTGGTCCCGTCTCGAAAAGGGCTGGCAGTCCTGTGACTGGTCCTGTCCTTGACTGTACAGGCGGTGGTAATGACTGGTGCTAGTGGACGGCTCTGAGGAACAAAGGATTGTTTCCTGAAATACCCAGAACCTTTGCACTCTATCTTCTTAGTGACAGACGGTATGACTTTCTTTTTGCCCTTGTTTTTGGCTAGGACAGGATCTAGGGCCTCCCTGAAAAGTTTCTCTCCCTTAAAGAGGGCAACTTCCACTTTGACCTCATGTCTGCGTTCCAGTGACAAATCCACAAGAGCTGCCTGGTGGTGACATTAGAGGCTAGGGCCTTGGAAGCGAACTTGGCGAAGTTGAGAGTGGTATCCGCAATGTATTCTGCAGCTGCCAGAACCTTATTAAACTCCTGCCTCAACTTGGCGCCCCATGCCGGAAGCTTAGCAGAAATCTGTCTGAGCCAGAGGAGAGAGGCCCTGGACATAAAGGACGC
>JAPKID020002683.1:0-13065 GCA_026931265.2 Tropidonophis doriae | reverse complement strand
GGCTGTGTTAACCCATTCATGGATGCTATCTTCCCCTTATTAGAAGAGGCGTATCAGGTAAGTACAACGCCCTTTCTACATATTGGAACACTGCTATCATGTCTCCCCTAGTCCTTCTTTTCATCAAACTAGACATACCCAGTTCCAGCAATTGTTCTTCATATGTTTTAGCCTGCAGTCTCCTAATATCTTCGTTGCTCCTCTCTGCACTTCCTAGAGTCTCCACATCTTTTTTACATCGTGGCGACCAAAACTGGATGCAGTATTCCAAGTGTGTGTAATAATATCACAGATTTTGCAGTTTGATAGAGAATAGTTGTAGTTTGGTGTTGAAACTAATGATGCTACCTAGTTTGGGTAATGATTCTTCAGTAAGAAAACAACCATGCACAGCACCAAGGATCTCTAATTTTACAGTTCTTGTGGTACATAGAAAAAAGTAGAATTTCTAGGTATTCAGCTTGCAATGAACAATTTTACATCAAAATAAACTTCTGTATTATAACAGTTTTGTCATGTTTCAACGTACTCGTGTGTTTGTGTGCAATTTTATTAAGGATTTTGATCACAAGATTAAAAATCTAATACAAGCCAAGAGAAAGAATGGACCGAGTGTGAAAGGTGCAAAGGAGAAGAAAAATTTAGGAAAAAGAAAGACAAAAAACTTAGATGTTAGAAAAGACTTGAGAATACTATATTATGGTTATCCAGAAAAGCAAATGAATTATTGAACAAACTAATTCATACTTCTCATTGGGGCATAAATGAAGCAGTTCAAATTCTAACCTTTTTGTAGGATTCTAAGTGCTCCCTGAGCTTGTTTGCTTTCTTGTAGACATTTCATTAGCAAACTAGGTAATTTAATCAGTGCAGTGTTATTACCTAGTTTGGTAATGGAATATTTGCAAGGAAGCAACTAAACTCAGAGAACACCCAGAAACCACAGTTCAACTCTGAGCTACAAATATTCTCTGCTGTCTAATATTTTTGGATGCATTCTATGAAGATGCAATCCCCATGGGGGATTCATAATGCTGGGAAGAAGGAAGGAAAGAGAAGAGGGCAACAAGGAGCAGGATGGATGACATAGTTACAACATCAATTAATGGACCACAGAATCCTGAGAGGCTACTGACATTGATTTGATGTCGCATAACCAAGCAATCACACATTCTCACAAGCATGAATACACAATCTTTCAGAAATATAAAAAAACGTACGGTACTTTCACTGGATTAAAAAAAAGATGGCTGCAACTTCCGAAAGTCATCAAGACTTGAGTGAAGTGAAAATTTAATGAATGCTGAATGAATAAATACGATGTCCTTTGATGTAAATATCATGAATTATTTTGATACCCCCCCATCCAAAGAATACCTCTTTTTTATTGCAATACAACATGGGGAATTTGGGGTTCTGATGTCCACACATCTTAAAATTTGAGTAATACTGTCCTACCCTGTTTCCCTGAAAAGTTCTCAATTTTCAGGGGAGGGCTTATTTTAGTGCATGCCCTCAAAAGTCCGAGGGCATGTGCTAAAATTATCCCTCCCCTGAAAATATTGCAATACAGCAGCAGCCATGAGGTGACCACACTCGCTGCCTCCTGCACCTCAAAAATAATAAGAGCTCCCCAAAAATAAGACCAAGTGTTTATTTAGGGAGTCAAAAGAAAATAAGACCCTGTCTTATTTTCAGGGTAACATGTTATTAGCTATGGCAAATCCTTGTTAGCCTCATGATAACACTGGATAGCCACTTCAACATATGCTAGAATGAAAATTTATATGCCACCCATTTCACTGTTTGATTCTTAAAGCAGTCAAACAACGAAGAGTGTGAAATGCCATTATTCTCTCTCTTTTCTATTCCAGAGGAAGATATTCACTGAGGATGAAAAGAAAATGAGCAGGAACGTCATTTACAGGGAAAAGTACTAAATTGCTACTGTTTTTTCTCTTAAATTGTTGCTTCTCAACTTTATACCATCCTTTTTAAAAACATTTCTCACTAAACAAAAGCCGCCGTCTGTTTTTTGTAATGACTTGATGTCTTACATTTGGTTTTTCTTCGACTGGCTCACCAAAGACATAAGACATTTGTTTACTTCTTTTAACTGGGGAAAAAAATTCCTTTTACCATTTTGTAGCCCAGACTGATTTGCTGCCAAATCTACAGTCATTTGGAAAATCGAAAACTACTGCCACTAAAAAATTAAGCTTTTCTCTTAAATATAAAAATTGCCTGGCAGAAGAACACAGAGATTTTTCAGTGCTCATATTTTAGATGCCAATCCAGAATATTTGTTTGATTGAATGGATAAAGTTAATGTGCAATTTTAAATTTTAAAGTGTGGTCTTTCCTATTTTCTCAGTCTTATTATTCCACTACAGAAGTTTATGCAAACACTATCTTTTCAAATGTCTTTTATTATTTCCTGGTCTACTGCATTATATTTATAATAATATATTTCCTAAACCAAACTATTTCTGTACATTCTATAATTTTATTTTCTTTACCTGGCCAAGATTTAAACAGTTTCTCCTGTTTTGTTTTCACATGCTTTTTAATATATATTTTTTTCCTGGTTTCCAAAAACTAAATTGGAATATGGGGTGCTAAAAGTTCATTCAGTTTTTATTCTTTTGTTATAAACTACTACATGATTATTAGGGAATTTATAGAAATTGTTACCTTAACTTTCACTTGACGTTTGCTTAATGCTAGTAACTGCATCCTAAATTTTGTCAATTTCCCTAACTCCATTAATATAGTAATACTTCTGATACAAGAAACATATAATTAATATTGAAGATTGGCTATTTGAAAAAACAGGATTTTTATCTTTTACCTGTAATTGTTTAATGAACTTCTTACTAAGCTGTTAGAGAATGATCACAAATTCCTTAAGCATTCCAGTAACACTTTATTAAAATCATAATTTAAACAACATGTAACATATGAATATATAAAGGCTATTTTGTGAAGTTGCTTGCTAAATATTTTTCAGTGCCAAACATTAATTCTTTTTTTTTAATTATTCAGGATGTTTAGTAAGGCCAAGAAGGGCCTTTTATGTGGTGGCTCCTTTCTTGTGGATCATCATCCCTGTGAAGATAAGATTAGCTCCCACCTTGGTACTCTTTTAAAAAACTTGAAGACATGGTTTGCCAGTGGATCTCAAGGTAATACATAGCCCACCCAAATGGGGTTCTATTCCTGTAAGCCTTATGAGTGAGTTGGGGTAGTAGCATGATAAATTTTCTAAATAAATAATTAATGATCATTATATTTGTTTGTTTATTTATTTATTTTGTCAAACATGTACGAGGTAACAGGTATAACTGTAAACATGGACATGAACACAGGACATGGGTACAAATGGAGACTAGGACAAGGGTGGCTGGGACGCTGGTGTGCTTATGCACGCCCCCTTCTTAGGAAAGGGGTAGACAGTTTAAGATTAAAGTTATGGGAGTTTAAGGATATAACAACAGAGTCAGGTAGAGCATTCCAGGCATTGACCACTCTGTTGCTGAGGTCATATTTTCTGCAATTTTGTTTGGAGTGGTTTATCTTGAGTTTGAATCTGTCGTGTGGTCGTGTATTATTGTGGTTGAAGCTGAAGTAGTCATTGACAGGACGTTATAGCAGACAATTTTCTGTTCTATGCTTAGATCAAACCATAGGCTGATGTAGTTCTAGGTTGTCCAAGCCCAAGATTTCAAGCCTGGTAGCATAAGGTAGTCTATTGTGAGGAGAGGAGTGGAGAACTCTTCTCATGAAATATCTTTAGACTCGCTCAATTGTATTAATGACCGATATACAGTGTGGATTCCACTTGATCATAATCATCTTTGATTTCTCTATTGCTGAAGTAATTGTACAGATTGATGCATTTGGGAAAAATGTTATTGTATACTTATTCCTGTTTAGTACATTTACTATAGTATTTATATTCATCTAAATGCAGTGTTAATGTGATCATCTTTGAGTAATTGTAGGATTCTTTCAAAGCATTATTTTGGTGACTGCTGAAAAGAATGTCCTTGCTAAATTTCTGGCTTTGTTTTTAATTGCACAAGTGATTAGGAAATTGAAATGAAACACTGACCAAAGTTTTCAAGAAAACTTGACTAATTGCTTGTACCAGTTTTTAGAAGCGCATCTGAATTGTGGCACAGTCATCCAAGCTAGGCTATCCTAATTCTATCTTTATGCTATTGTAAGTTCCATTTGAAGATTTCTTTACTTATCATGGTTAATTATGTGCAAAATGAAAGTGTTCTAACATTTCATTTTCCCTTTAAAATCAGCAGGTCTGAGTCTTTCATTGATGACTTAAGTCAGTAGTTCCCAACATGGGGCCCATGCCCCAAGGAGGGAAATTTGATTTTTAATGGGGGCAATTTGAAAATGAGCTATTAACTGAATTTTTAAAAGCCCACTAATTGTTCATATATATTTGTGATGAAACAGCTGTGTTTCATTTACCTATTGTTGTCCTTGTTAAAATGCATTTCCTAGGGCCTGGTTGGAAAAGGATGTCCCAGCTGGGATGGGGAGGGAGCAGCTGCCAATCAATCAGATGTGTTCCTACTAAGAATCATGGCACTGGCAGAGTCTCTGTCTCTCTGTCTCTCTGTCTTTTTCCTGTGTGCTTTGCTGCTGGGTGGTTGCAGGGAGAGCTGCTCTCTGGGGAGACAGAGTGGATGGCTGCTGAGGGAAGCCCAGCAGTGAGGATACAAAACCAGGACCCAAGTATAAGTAATACCATTGTTAGATTTACAGTTATTTTTTTAGTCTGTGTTTTCCCAGGCCATGTCTTACAAGAGTTTTCCTCTCAGAGCAATCTGGAGCTGGGCCATGCATGCGTTGGTCTTGCCATGTGTATGATTCACCTCTACTTACTGAATTACCAAAGCAGTTCCCTACTAAGCTACAGGTTCAAACAGATTGGGCAAGTAGTGGGAAAATCTTGGTTATAACCCCCCTTTTGTTCATGACAATCTTATTATTAAATAAATTAAGTTTAAGATTTTTTTTAAAGTTCCTTCTTTCTGTGACATCTTCTTTTAATAGTTATTTCTTTTAATAATTTGCATCATTTCATAAGTTTTCCTCACATTTCTTTTTATTTTAGTCACAATCCTATGCATAAAGTGAGTAGTGCAAGCAAGAAAAAAGTTTGTCAGTATTCACATGTAATAAGATAAAAAAATACTTAGATGTCAATAATATATCAATGGGAAACATAACATCTTGTGCTGCAGACGATGCTCCTGTTATGATGGGCAAGAAAAATGGCTGCCTAAAATTGATGAATGGTGAGAATCCAGAAATGCTTCTCGTGCACTGTGTTATTCATAGAGAGAACTTCGCGTCCAAAAATATTTCTTCTGTTCTTAATGAGGTACTAAAATCAGTTATGATATGTATCAATGCTCTCAAAGCTAATGCCAAATGTGAGCGTCTCTTCAAGCAATTTTGTGAAGATAAAAACGCAGGCCATGTGAGACCTGTACTTTACAATGAGGTAAGGTGGCTCTCAAAGGGAAATGGTTTGAAAAGATTCATGGAACTATTTGATGTTCTTAGTGAGTATTTAACTGACAAGTCAGAGATGAAGAAGCTGTTAACCTTTGATGGTAAAACATTAGTGAGTTATTTAGCAGATATCTTTGAAAAACTGAATATGTTGAATAAACAACTTCAAGGAACAAATAAAACTCTAGTTGATGCAAAGGCGAAGATATTTGGCTTCATTACATTTATACAGTTATGTCAAAAACATTTCTGACAAAAATTTTGACATGTTTCATTGGCTAAAAAAATGTGAGGTGACTGATGCTGCTGTACTTGTCATTGTGGATCATCTGTAAATATTGGCTTCTGGTTTGAAAGAAAGACTTTCTGATTTAAAACAAAAATATTTTTTCAAAATGGGTAGTGCAGTGAGGCCTAGTGGCTCTATCTGATGTTTCAGTGCAGTATCAAGAAGAACTCTCAGAAATACAAAATGATGATTCATTTAAAACTTTATTCAATAGTAGCCGTTGGCACAGGTGTGACATCTACACAATCTATAAATATATATATCATTGGTGCTGTATTTCAAAGGAACGTTGAGTGAAAAGCAATCGGTGCAGTACTTTCGGAGATTAGTGGTTTTGAACAAACTCTTGTTACATTTTTATTTATATAGATAAAAGGAGTGATGGCATGGCTTTGTGATGACATAAAAACTAAATACCCAAATTCGACCTACTTTGCAAGAAAACTGCTGTTACCATTCCCATCTTCATATTTAGCTGACTAAATGTGGCTTTGATGCTATAAATGATTTGCTACTGAAGAAAAGAAATCGACTGGATATCACTGAAAAAGGAGACTTGAGAATGAAGCTGACTAAATTGGAGCCTAATATAAACTCTCTGTGCAGCAGACATCAAACACAAGATCTCACTAATTTAAGTAAGACTAAACCTGCAACCCTACAACCTTTTTCCTGGGAGTAAGCCTCATTGAAGACAATGGTACTTACTTTTGAGTAGACGTGCATAGGATTGCATTGTAAATATGATTTTGAGGTGAGCTCAAATTGCATTTTGAATTTATTAGGTATCTTTATTTTAATATGTATAGTAATTAATATGATCAAAGTATTACAGAAAAAGCATTTGTTAAAATTATTTTAATTTATGCATTTCAGTTTATTTTATTTATTTATTTATAACATTTTTATACCGCGGCCTCTCCCCAGGGGACTCGGGGCGGTGAACAGGTAAATTTAAAAAACCCATATATATACAGACTTAAAAATATATTAAATTAAATTAAATTAAAAATATATGAAATTTAATTAGATTTTATCTATTTATAATGCTAGTTTATATGTTTTTAGTTCCTGTGCACTGCCCCGAGTCCCTTTGGGGAGAGGGGGCAGTATATAAGTCCAAATAAAATGAAAAAAAAATGAAAAAAAATGTTTGATATTTCTGACAGCCTTTTAACTATAGCAGGAAGGTACTAAATTTCTTAATCTGACAGGAGGAACATGGCCAATATTTTGTCCCGGCAAAGTTCTGAAAACTATCTTCCCACTTCCTCCTCAGGGTCTGTGGAGTCACTTACATTACAGCTGTTATAATTTACTCTGACCTAGCAACCAATGCCTTTTCTGCCTTAGTAATGAGGTGGGTGAATGGTCCGGTTGATGTGGATCAAGTTAAGGAAAGCCACTGGTAGATTTCCTACTGGTAGGAAATCACATTCAATGTCCCTCCCTCCATTTGCCTGGGGTGGAGCTGATGAGAAAGCAAGTTTTGACAGGAAGTTCTAGCTATCAGACAGAAGTGCTTTGTGGATGGATGGGGGCTTTTGTCCTCTCCTACTTCACTAGGAAACACCCCCCGACCAGCCTGCAAATCAGGTGCTGGAGTTCTCACCCATCCTGTGGATGAGCCACAGTCTTTTTATTGTTGTCTCTCTTTTGCTTGTTACCTCATATCTTTTTGCTCATTTGTCTTCTGAACATATTTCCTGACTCACCTTTTGTCTTTTCCTCTTACGTACCCTCCCTCATGCTGCTGTGGGTTCTCTGTCACCTGCTCTCATTTGCTCATCTTTATCATTTCATTGCTCTATTGCTTCCACCTTAATCCATTGCACTCTGTGGTGGCTCATTTGCTCCATTTCCTTTTATCTCTCTACCTGTTTGTTTTTTTCCCCTCTCGTCCTATTACTTCCTTTCCCTTCCTCTATCACTTCGTCTATTGTGTTTGGTTTTCTCTTCTCTTTTTCAAAGAATTTACAGGCTGGGCTGATGTCATCTCTAATCTGACCTTTAGCTTTGTACGAGACAGACAAGATGGGAAGTTGACGAGGTCCCAAGACATGTTCTTTGCCTTTAGCGGGACTAATACTGCTTTCAAATCCAGCAGTAGCTTCTTCGAATCATCCAATTGCTCCATCAAACTCAGTGTCTGTAGAGAGAGACCCTATAACTATATGTCCTGCAACGTATGGAAAGGGATTTACAGCAATCAGTCCCTGAGCAAAAGGACTTTTCTTAATAAAACATTTAAAGTTCATTTGTCCACTTGTGAATAAAACAGCAAGAAAGCTCTGTAAACTACAGCAATTGTTCATGAATGTTATGAAGGTGGGAATTCTCCAGCTGAAGAATAAGGGGAACAGACTGTTATGATTTAAGCTGGGAGGAGAAAATGCTTCCTGAGCTTAATCCTAGATGTTGCTCTCTTTTGATTTTTAGTTTTCCATGGAGGCATCATGATTGAAAGCACTCTATATAGTTTGCTTTTTCAGGTTTTAATTTGTCCATATAAGACATAATCCTCGGGTTCCATCAGTCTTTCTTGCAGCATGCCTGAGCATTATTTTTAAATGATGTTTTTCTAAGAATGACCTTTTTCACCTTTCAGTTTTCAATCAACATGTAAAAAACAAATGTCTTCATATCATACATGACTGCTAGAGTTATAGAGGGTTTAATTACTCTCTGATGTGTATCTTCTGTGCATTGTTTGCCTATAAACTCTCTAAATAACTATTTCCTTTGAAACTTTGAACCTTTATATTAAAGAAACAATATCTTCTCTGGCAACCATATATACCATAAGAAAATGATGGTCCTGTAATTTTATTTATTTTGGCACTCCACTAAAATTGAGTGTCTAGACAGGCCTTTTAAATGTGCAAGGCACATGGCTCCTTACGACAATTTTTTCATCCTTCCATTATCCAATAGTTATCTACCGGTCTACACAAAAACATGACATGAAAATGTTGATGTATGAACTTGAGAATGTTTAAAGGAGTTGACAATAATCATGCCCCTTACTTACCCCCCCTACCCTTAGTTGAACATGCATGCAAAGATACCTAATCTATCTGAACATTATTCTTAATTTATTGAGGTTCTTTCTTTGAATTGGTATCCTAAGTTACTGCCAAAACCTTCAATAGCTATTGACAGATTCTTCTTCATTTCTACTGATTATTGAGAAGACACAGAGAAGTGCAGCAGCTGTCTTATTCCCCTTACATATGAAGAAATACTGTTTCTTCAATGTTGTTTCTTTGAAATGGCTGTTCAAGTTTCAATTCTTTAAATGTAGTTTATTTTAAATGTTGCATGGTTTTATACACTGTCTATTTCCATGGAAATCAGTACAGTATAATAAACACAAGAATAAGAAGTCACAGTCACAATGGCAACCCATTCACCATTATGGTTCCAATCAGAGGTGGTATTCAGCAGGTTCTGACCAGTTGTGGAGAACCAGTAGTGGAGATTTTGAGTAGTTTGGAGAACTGGTAAATGCCATTTGACTGGCCACGCCCCCATCTATTCTCTGCCTCCTGAGTCTCAGCTTATTGGGAGGGAATGGTGATTTTACAGTATCCTTCCCATGCCATGCCCACCAAACCACACCCACCAAGCCACGCCCACAGAACTGGCAGTAAATTTTTTTTGAATCCCATCATTGGTTCCAATGCTGGACTGAACAGGCCAATCTGAATAAATTTGCAAATTTCTCCATACTTTCGATTTGGCGAATAAAAAAAAGAGTCTTAAGGAACCCTGGTGGCCTAGTGGTTAGAGTGCAGTATTGCAAGCTGGCTCTGCCCATAGTGAGGAGTTCGATACTGACCGGCTCAAGGTTGAACTCAGCCTTCCATCCTTCCAAGGTTGGTAAAATGAGAACCCAGATTGTTGAGGGCAATAGGCTGACTCTGTAAACTGCTCAGAGGGGGCTGTAAAGCACTATGGAGTGGTATGTAAATCTAAGTGCTATTGCTAAGAAGAGGCGCATATAAATTAATGTGATAAATAAATACACAAATATGTAATACATGCTTATTACAAAGGTTACATCTCATAATTCTACAAAAGCTGCCCAATGTGGGAAATGTAGAATCCATGGTACTGTGCTGCAGCCATCAATATTCCTGATTATGCATAAAAATAACTGGATTTGTTGTTTGAACTTTTTGCAAAAGGAACCACAGAATGAAATCTCTGGTCCTAACCTGAGCCCTGATAGGTTCTTAGTTCATCTTGATCCCTACATGGAAAGCATGACTTTCAACTAAGAATGCAAACTCCTTCTTCCCGTTAACCTTTGCTTCAGTGCATTCATGACAAGATTCTCTGGGTATGTAGTGGGCTTTTAACAGTGTTTTAATTTCAGTTGTTGCTTGAAGCACTGTACAGGAAATTAGACACTTTTAGTACTTCAGTTATTGTTGATTTATTCACTGTTCTTGTACATACAGTGAACGAAGTAAAGATATCTAATTTGAATGCCAGCCACCAAATCTCAGTGTATATCTTGGCAGTAGCTGAAGACTTATTGACTTGAAATTTGTTATGCCAGTGTGAGTGCCTTGTAGCATTTTTGTTTACTGCATCACATCCTATGAGAAGTGTTAGAAAAGAACTGTAATTTGTCTTCTGATCTGACATTGGACTATCTTATCTGGGATGCTAAATAAGGCTGAAACCTAGACTCAAAAGGTAAATTTGGAAACCTTGTCTTGCCTAAGGTGAAAACAACCTTGAAGAATCTTGTGTAAGGTGAATATGATATTTATCTTTATCTTTTATATTGCTTCCATTAGTTGAATGGATTTGAATTTAGTTCGCATACAAGGCACCTAAAAAGAAAAATATCTTGCTTACTGCACTGGATCAATTCACAGGATTTTTAATGAAATTAAAAGACATATATCCTTTTCAAGATAATCTAATCTTTGACCATATTCACATTTTAGGGAATGCCATGTGATGTATACACAACCGTTGCTTCTTACTCCACAATTGTTGCTCTGTTCAGCTCAGCTTCCTGCCATTCTGTTTTCAAAATAGCTCAGGGCATGGATGGCCCCTTGCTTTGAAATTACCAGTCTCATGATACAGCTAACCTAAATCATTTCCCATTCTCCTAACTCCAGAATATCCTATTTTTCTGACAAGCTCCCCCACCCCAGTTCAAAAAAAGAAATAATGTGTGAACAAGTAATGAAAATGTATAAGCATATATGCTAAAACAAAATATTATCCATCATTTAACACATTTTGTGCCCTCATCAACAAGATTATTATTCCATATCTGTTATCCAGCAATATGTTGCTTCTGATGTCAGGGTACGAATCATCACATAGGCTTTCTAAATCCTTCCTGATTTCCAATTTGCCTTTTTTTAGATATTCATGAATTTTCCTTAGATCATTTTTTGTTTGTTTCATAGATTTTGTTTTTCTATAATAGATGGAATTATATATATTTTTTAGTTGCTGTAAAAAAACCTGCCACTGATAATGTCCCATAAATAGTTGCCTAAATCAATTTGCCACCAACCGATTTTATATGTAGATAGAATATTTTTGGTATTTCATTGTTATCTGTCTGATGAATACACTAGATCTCCTGGGTGACAAATCTGACTGGCATGTTGAATGGCATAAACAGATGCTATAGATTGAGCATTATTATTTTTTAAAATAATCTTCAGGTGAATTTAGGGAACTATTCAATAAAACTTACATTTTTTATATCACACGGGATCTTTTCTGGTCTTCCAGATATTGTAAAACTACAATTTCCAACACTGATTACCAATTCTGGTTGTGGCTGAGATGGAATTAAGCAGCATGCAGATGGTTAAAGTCTATTCATCCTGGAATGACAAGGAAGTCCTTAGATCTGAACTACAGTTTGTCATTCATACTCCATCAATCATACGGTTTTCTTAATTTCTGCATATTTATGTTGGCCCAGAAATGAGTTTTACCTGTAAATTGGGATTTACACAAGAAGCAAGACTCCTTTACTTGTGTCATAACATAAACTACTAAATGTAAATATGCATGCAGTTCAGTGAATTTTCACCTAGCATTCAATTCTGAAGATGCTTTTTTAGGATACATGGGCATATAACTGCCTTGCTATTTAATTAATTGGCAGTGTGGCTGTTTCTTCTTTTTATAGGAAGTCTTTATGCCAGAAGCAATGTTTGAGATACTGGGAACATAAGCAATTAGCAAATTATGGTATGTTTAAATGAAAATAGTTTCCTGGCCAAGCACAATGAAGAAGGCTTGCAGCCATGTTGTTTCTTCATTAAACAAAATGACAAGCTAGCAATAAGTATCTCTTATGTTATAGACAGATTTAATGACAAAGTAATCGCATGATAAATCTTGCAGCTGGGATGTTGTAGGAGAAAAGAACATTTTTTTTGGTATGTCAAACAAATGCATTCTGACTTTCACAGCAGGTATAAAACAAATTAATATTTTCACTGAAAACAATAAGGATTTTTTTTTAAAGATGCCTTTTAGGACTGTAGGGACAAAATAAAATGTGCTTTGCAATATCACTTTAATTTTTTCATTTCTCTCCATCTTATGAAATAAGTAGCATCTTACCTGCTATGGTAGAAGAGGATTAGAAATAAAAGGAATTTTATTTTGGTTTATGGTAGAAAGAAATGTTTTATTTTATAAGTATCTTTCACAGAAACACTAATTTGTCTCTAAAAGAAGACAAAAAAGAGGGCAGAGCAGTATTATCTGTGATCAAAGAAAATAGGTAATAAGACAGTGTTCAATAGGAAGAAGTTATGGAAACACCAATGTGGCAATAGTTTGTATGCTGGTACTGTTCTGTGGTGTGACTTGATAGTTAGTAGTATACAAATGAACTCAAGTAATCTTGTAAAGGACCAAATCTGATTAGTAGTTGGTTTGGGACGTCATTTGAAAATTCTGGGTTATAGAGTAGATATTGGGATATTGAAAAATAAATCTAGAAAATGGTGAGGGGAGATTTCGTCCAAAATATTGCCAAGAAACTGTAGACACGTGGGTAGTCACCAGAAGACTTTTCTTCACAAATCTGTGATTTAATATTTATTAAACACTAGCTATACCCGGCCACGCGTTGCTGTGGCCCAGTCTGGTTAAATGGCCAACCAATCTGTGTGTAGATCTACATCTGCACACATATACACAACCACCATATAACCCCCAACCTA
>JAPKID020002682.1:0-13066 GCA_026931265.2 Tropidonophis doriae | reverse complement strand
TAGGTAGGTAGGTAAGTAGGTAGGTAGAGGAAGAGAGGGAAAATACAGTAGGTAGGTAGATAGGTAGAGGGATAGAGAGGGGGGGAGAAATACGGTAGGTAGGCAGAGGAAGAAAAGGAGGGGAGGGAGGGGAAATTGAGGCAGAGAAAGAAGGGGGTCATTGTGAGGGTCTATGAGGGGAAACTTTTTCATTTAACCAAACTTGGCCACAGCAACGCGTGGCGGGTACTGCTAGTGAAAAATAATAAAATACATAGAAACTGACATCATTTGAAATCAAATTAACTGAAGGATATGCTGTTACAAATTTAACAAGTAAAAGTTGCTAAATACTTTATATCCATTGATAAAAAACCTTGCTGATGGAATATAATAAAATGAGAGAAAAAACAGTTTTGAATTTAAGACGTCTTACATTAATCTATAAATATAATAATTGTATTTAAAATTCAAGAGATGTATAATTAAAATCTTAATCTTTGAACCCGTTTTCTTGAGCTGTATAGTACATTTAATATTTTTAAATAAATCTATACTATTACTTACCCCTGTTTTATCACAAAGTCGTAAAGTGTGAAAGGATCCAACAGCAAATAATTCCCCATCCAAAGCCCAAGCAACAGAAGTGATAGGATATTCATGGGACAGTGAGCTATACAGCAAACGACCATAGCTATCCCATACCTATTTTATTAAAGAACAAAAACCAAAGATTTGTATCATGATGTATATCATGATGTGATTTCATTTCAATGAGACTGTGTGGTTTGTTTTTGCACCCATGTAAAATAACATTAATGTAATCTTTATTCAAAACTTAATAAATTTAAAATTCCCAATCTAAGTATTTATTCTTGATTATGTTAGTACATTTAAACTGAATAGTTTCCCAAAAAATAATATATTTATTAATATAATGAACAGACTTTTTTTTTTACAATTTTTTAAATTTTTAACTCAAAATTTTAACTCTAATATTCTAATTTTTATATAGAATTATATTTTGATATTTATAGCAGTGGTCCCCAACCTTTCCGGTTAAAGGTTTAGCGGAGGGCCACATGGTACGAGCCCATTAGGAACAAGGCTGTGCAAGCGGCATGCATTTATACAAGAGGTGGGCACATGTACCTACCACTCGTGCAACTGGAGCTACATGTGCGCTCACTAGTCACGTACAGGGCCAGGTTCTGAATGGGCTGTGGTCCATGAGTTAGGTACCTGTTTCATTCGACATTTTTTATAGAGCCCATATTTGAGAATGATGGGCTTTTTAGAAATATGAAATATAATAAATAATGCTCCTGTCCCTTATTTTTCCCCATAATACATCTGGGATGATTGGGGCTGAGAAAGAATGACAGGGTCAAAGTCACTCAGCCAGCTTTCATGTTTAAAGCATTAAAATTGTAATTATGATTGTAATTAATTATAAGTATGTGGTAAATTTAAGACATTCTTGGTACAGGTAGTCATATGGGTTCCACAATTGGAATCAGTAATTCAGTCATTAAGTGAAGCAGTCATTAAGGAAAAATGCAGGATTGATAACTGTAACCAGTCACTAAATGAGGCAGTTACAAAACAAGGATTACTTGTAGTTACACACACACAAACACACCCTGTATCAAGGAACGTGTAGTGAAATATTAGCTTCTGTTATTTAACTGTACTTATGATAGTTAATTGCATATTTAAAGAAATTTTTGGAAAGAATACATATCTTATATTTACAGTCTTCTCCAGCTGACAAAATAAGGTCATTGACAGAATTCCAATCAACTTTTAGAATAATTCCATCATGAGCTTTCCACTGGGAACAAACAGGAAGAAGAAATATATTTAAAATAAAGCTTATAATAATGCAACAATCAAGTCCTAAGAGCTCTAAATATTAACAAGGTATAATATTAAGGAAGTTAGTTTTAAATAAATAACACTTTATTCAAAATATTTTATGTGTACACACACCAGTAGTGGATTCCAGATCCCGCTGCAATCGGTGCACTGCGACAGGTGTCCACATGCGTACTCCACTCCCCAGCTCGGCAGAGGTTGCGCAGTCACCGTATGCTGTGCGCGCATGTACAATTGGCCCGTTTACCTCAAAAAGCGGTAAGGAACACGAGCGGCCAGGTGGGCCAAATGGCCTACCGTTCCAGTATGGTAGCCGCTGCTCGCAGCTACCACTGGTAAGTCCATACCGGGCCATACCTCCTGGAACCAACCACTGGTATACATGAAAAGTGATTGAACTTCAGTTTACAAAAAGATTGCTTTAACTTAAATTGTATAAAACATGTTTATGGATTTGATTAATTGAAACTTAAAATACATCTTAGTACAACTCTGTTACATATAATTGAAACAATAAACTCACAAAATAGAATGGACCCTTGATGCCATTATTGAGTAACTATTTCAATTAGCATATTTTCAGGTAGCTCTACTTCTACATGCTAATTTTATTAAAACATTGAACTACTTTAAATACAATTTCCATAATTGTTTCACTTTGTTTAATACTGTACTTTGCACTATTTTTTTCAGTTCTTTCCTGAACAGGTGTTAATCCTCTTCCCTGTACATTTTCCAGAATTAAACTTTCATAATAGATGACAATTTGTAATCTAATTCCAGATTAACTTAATGCTCCTGGTGCAGTGATTAAGGCACAGTTTTTCAACCTCAGCAACTTTAAAATTTGTGCTGGTTGGGGGAATTCTGTGATTTGAAGTCCACTCATTTTAGCTGTAATGTTAGTTTTTTTAAGTTAGCATGATGGCATGCATTAAGTAGTAAAGTAATAACTAACTTAATTCAATTTGTCTATCTTAGGTTTAGAATCTAAGCTTTTGTATAGCAGGTTCTTCTGTATACCAATTCTGAAATAAATGGTGACAATTCTATCAATATAACATATTCTCTGATCACTTTACTTCACACAATAAAGGTAAAATGAAGATTACTGTTTTGTTCACTCAACATTTTGCAATCATTATATTATTAAATACTCTATATTAATTATACCTGTAAAACTTTAGCATTTGGCTGAAGTGGTTTGATAATCAGTTGTTTTCCTGATGTGTAAAGAATCTTTTCAGAATCTGGACCCCATGCTACTGAATATATTGGTGTTCCTATTGAGATGAGGGAAGAAAAATACAGTGATGCACATTGGTGAGAAATGCTATTATTATTTACATTCCAAAATAGTTTAATATTCTAATCTATTTCAGTTTTATACCATGTTTAAACAGGATAGAATTAGCAACAAATGTAAACTTTTATGCATACAAGATTTTGCAAGGTTATCCTCTCTCTATTCTTATATAACATTTATGTAAAACTGCTAGGGAGATTATCTATCAGTATGGAAGTGGAATTCATCAGGAGGCTATCCAAGTCTGAATGGGGGAAAAAAGGTTAAAATTTAATCCAGAATGCTAATAGCAAAGTATTATTGTGTCATAGAGTAAAAAGTCTAGAGAGCACAAAATTGCCTGGTCAAGGTCTTGATAATTGCATTATTCTTGTTTGTGATGTCAAGGGTTTGATCAAAGAAATGGTGAATTCAATTTCAGAATAAAAGACAATATCATTCTTATCAATTGAGAGATGGATTAACATTTAACTTTGCTGTTCTGACATCCCAAGAACAAGGGAAATTATCATTATATAAAACATGCCAACAGTGAGAAAACAAGTACATCCATTGCTTAAGCACAAATTTGTTAACACCTGACAAATTCTATTCAGTTGCAAGGAGGGCAGCTTGTATTCTTAATATACACTTGAAACCCAAAGAAGATTCAATTTGTAGTTGTTAAAAAAGAAGCTGTATCATCATCTGCCTCTACAAGATGACAAATCTTATTCTGTACATATTTATATAGCAATAACAATCAACTCAAGAACAGCAGTGGATAAGGGTAACATGCTACAGTTATTTAGTTTAGCATAACTGGATGGCAGCCAAATATTTTGGTTTATATTATTGATGAAAGTTTGTTTGAACTGTTAGAATAGCATAAAATACTCTTTAAAAACTTCAAATCTCCTAAGCTATCTCTCAGACTTTACATGGACAACAAAATGTTCTTCACAAAGATGGATTGCAATTTAATAATGACAACTATGAAATATGGATAAGCTTTTGAAATCACTCAATGTTAAAGACTGACATTCTATTTGGAGTCTAGTTAAAATATGGTTAATGTCATTAAGCACCTTCACTAAGCACTGTGGTTGCTAAACTGAAATCACATGACTGTGACAGATTTACAAACTCACTTCCACTGTTAACTGAAACACTGTAATCACTAAACGAGACATCACATGACCTGATTTCTTGCACTTAACACAGAACCTCTAATTGGACCTGGCAATCAATGTAGCTTGCAGAGCAGAAGCATAACATGAATCATTTTAGAAGCACATGTAACTATCTGCACTTCTGCGTTTTCCATCAACTGAAGCGTCTGGATTTTCATCAAAGGCAGCACCATGTAGAGTGCATTACAGTAATCCAATTGGAAGGTGACTAGAGCATAAGTAACTGACAGCATAGCCCCATAGTCCAGGAACAGTATAAGTGGGCATAACTGGCATACAACACAAAGCTGTGCAAAAGTCCTCCTAGTCATGACTGCAACCTGCTCTTACAGCAGGAGTCATTAATCAAGAAGGAGCCCCAGATTGCACACCATGTCTGTCTGGGGCTCTATAACCCAAATCAGCAAAGATGACAAAGACAATATAGAACACAATCAAAATATTTTTAAAGGAACAAGCTCTTGAAAGATATTCAGTATTAAGGAGGTTATTGTCAAAAGAAAAATGAAACAAAGGGTTTCTTAGACAGAAAGGGAGGTAGAGAGGTGGAAATAAAGGATATTAAGATAAAGAACATTAGTAGGGAGGGGAAAAGGTCAAGATGGCATGGCTTTCTAGCTTACTTTCTTCTTTCAGCATGGAAGTATGTAAAGAGAAAACTGAAAAAACAAGCATATACAGGGAAGCATTCTTCTTGGCTAATCTGCAACAAAAGAATTCCCTTCCCACAGAGAATCTCCAAATTATGAGCTATAACTGGCAAGATTGCAAGAATTTTTATCTGGATTAACTTTTGGGGGATGAATCTTTAATATTATATTTTAGCATTTATTTTCTATTGTATTCAGTTCATTTTTATCACTTATTAGTCAAGCTCCTCACCCTAAATAGCTTACTGAAACTCAAAGGTAATAAATTAAGGTCTGATATGGGTTTGTCAGCAGAAAAAAAGCAGAAAAAGCAAAAAAACCACAGCCAAGTTATTTCCTAGTTGTTCAAAGTGGTTCAAAGAACCCAGAGCAGGAGAACTTAAATGGGGATGAAATTTGTGCGAATGCAGGAATGGCCATAAATCAAATTACCTGATATTTTTCAGTCAGAATTCAACTCTGGGTACAGGACTGAGACTGTGTCTTATCTACATTCCAACTGTATGATTTGTATGATTTCAGCTATCCAAACATCGTTATAGAACTGTATAACTGCATTATAGAATTCTAAACTAACATTCTCAATCAACAAATTAAAAATAATATACATTAGAGTGCCCCAATACATTAGTCTCAGTTGAACTCAGAATTTATTTATCTGGTTGAAGAAACAGCAGTAGAGAATCTCAGCAATCATCAAAGCAACATATATTGAAAAAGATTATAAAGTCAAACAACATTAATGAATTTAAAATTGAATAAAATTAAATATTGGAATAAATTAACAAAGGAAAGCATGAGGATTTTACTATCTTGGCATTCTCACCAATTTTAGTAATGATGTTTATCCATTGCTAACTTTATTTGATATAGCAATAGTAGCAATAGCACTTAGATTTATATACAGCTTTGCAGTGCTTTTATATCCCTCTCTAAGCAATTTACAGTCAGCATATTGCCCGCAACAATATAGGCCCTTATTTTACCCACCTCGGAAGGATGAAAGGCTGAGTCAATCTTGAACCTGGTGAGATTCGATCTGCCAAATTGCAGGCAGCCAGCAGTCAGTAGAAGTAGCTAGCAGTTCTGCATTCTAACCACTGTGCCACCACCACTCTTAAAATTGTTAGAAATACTGTCCTCCTATCTTCATGGTAACACCACTGTAACTTGGACTAAAGATTTGCATACCACATTTAATGATTGAGACACTCAATTGAATTATAACTGGATTATACTTTTGTTTCCCTAGGGATGCTGTTTCATTTCTAATTCAATAATAAAACCTACGAGATTGATCCAATTTAAGGTGACTAGTTCATTCTCTGACATTAGCTATTCTTTCGTCTCAATTGACTTCATCTGAAATTGAATCACCTAACCCCTCTGATGAGCTGCATTAGATCTTTTGGTTCCAGTTTTTGAAAAGTTACTTTCAAAAATGTATTCCCATACATGGCTAACTCCATACATAGGGAAAGTCCATATTTATGTTGGGTATCTAGAAGGAAAATATAGAAAAATAGTCCCTTTAATATAAATGACTCCTTTTGTATTTGCTCTTTGCTGGAAAATAAATCATTCAAGCTGCTAAAATTAGGAAGCAGTTTAAAAAAAACCCTAAAAGGATAAATATGATAAAATACCTCTTTAGGTATTTTATGGCTTATTTAAAACTACTCTAAGAAAAACTCAGGATAAAACAATTATCAGAGTTTTGAATAAGAGAAACAGAACCAATAAAAATATAGTTGGTAATCCGATAAATGACAATTGGAAAAAGTGCTGCTTTAAACGAGAATTAAAAGTAGAAATTCTGGAATAGGAAGTAATGTGGCAGTACAGTGAATAAAATTTGAATTTGAAAACTTGGGACTCCTTTTCACCATATACCATTTAAAATGTCAGTAAGACATCCAATAAAGAAAACATAGGTAAACGAAGACAAATATATGTGTCCCAGGATGATGTTGCAGGGTGTAATCTGAGTCAGTCTTTAGGACCAGATATTTTACTCTTCCAAGCTTTCAGACTCATGCTGGAGCCCATCATCAGGGAACTTCTCATATGCGTTCTGGAGAATTCAGAATGTGTATTCTGAAAAATTCAGAATGTATTCTTAGGTGGAATTTCAAAAACAATAAAGAAATAACAACTTACCTTGTTGTACTAATGTGGATCTTAGCATTCCACTCTTGGACCAAATTTTTATTTGTCCATCTTCACCAACTAGAAATAAATATGAGTCTTTGCTTAAGTAAGTTTTAAGCATTAAAATCCTTTAAAACTTTGAATATTATAAGTTACATTATGACTTTACTCCTAAAAAGCCGTACTAACAGTCTTGAAGTGTTTCTCATTGCTTTCTGAGGAATCTATCATTCTGACACACTGTGTCGTCGGAAATCAAGGTTGGCTTCAGGACATCTTACCATACTGTTGGGATAATTTTCTTAACCATCTTATAATTTAAGAAGAAAATATAAAGAAATGATAACCTCTAGTTTCAATTCTTTTATTTTTTAAAAAGGAAACATTAAGAAAGGGGAAAATAAAATTTCCTAAATATATATTGCATTTTCCCATTTTTTAATGTTTTTATTTCTTCTGCATGTAATGTATACACATTCAAATCTCTAATACTAACTAACATCAGAATCTATTATTATCACATGCAAAAGTGATCATATATGTAATAAAGGCTGGCCCAGTCTTTTGCTATTTTATATAAATGGAAAATATGTCTGCATAGTTCTTATCGTATTGCCTGCACTAAATATCACTAAAGTCCTATATTCAATTAACAATTGGATTTTGAATTTGACTTATTTCAGTTACTTGATAATGAAGACTATTTTATTACTATGGTCAATACAATTATTATATTCACTATTTTTCTACTTTTCAATCTATACTGCACATAAATAGTATGCATTTATATCACCTTGTACCATGTACAATATATGTCAACTATTTACTCAGGGATTCACTGAAATATCTAATCTGATAGGGTATTTTAAATAAAACAGTATATTGCAACTATTTTCACTGTAGTATAAATCAATACAAGTGATGAACTAGTTCTTATTCCATGATGTTGCCTTTCAGTTTACTATGCATTATGACTGAACTATACAATAAATAAAAGTTTTTCATATCCAATGTAGCTTCTGGTTTAGCTACTTTCTGAATACACAAATGATAATGTATTATTAGAGTTTAAAGCAACATATTCTACAAGCGCAATAATGAAATAAATATGAATGCTTTCTATATAACTGGCTATCTATCTTTATATAATTTCCATGCACTATATATTTTATATAGTAGCCATCTTATTTCTTTTCCAACATGTAATTGAAAAAATTAAGCAATTACACAAATGTTATTCAATCTTTCTTTCAATTTATGCACTTTACAAAAAGGGCAATTCTCCTTCTGCATGTTGAGGTAACCATATTCCTTCGGGACACACTTAGAGACGAATGCTGTTACCTGTAACAAGTGCGGTACCTTCATAATTCCATCTTCCTGCAAGTACAGCTCCACAGTGGGCTTCTACACTTTTTTCAACTCTTCCAGTTTTGGAAATCAAATGAAACTTACCTATAGGAATATTATAGCAATTATATTGCACTATAAAGCTAATTTACATACAAAGATTATTTCTGAAAAACAGCATTTCATTGTCCTCTTTTTCTAATTTATTGGGCAATTTACTATTTTCAGTTTGTAAATATTTCTCACTGATTTAAGCAATTAATTTCAGTTCAACGGAAATTATTCACACATATATGGGATTGAAATCAATAGGACACATTAGATAAACGAATTTATTTCCTTGAAAGAATCAGCTCAGGGACAGTATGTGTAGTTACAGGACCTCTAAAGAATAAACTTGCTTTGGTGCTGAAAAGACTGGGAAGATACGGCAGGAGGTTCTTGCCATGCTGTTTGAGAGGAATGGAGATGCAGAGTTTGATTCTGGTAGTTCTGGAACTATATTGGTCCCAAGTGGCCATATTACTGTATTTAAGTTTGGGCTACTGTTGATAAATAGGTCTATTTGAAATAAGATCATGTTTACCCAAGTAATAAAATCAAGTTTACTCAAGTGATCACATCTTAAATTTGATTTTCACTTTAGAGCCCTAATGTATTTTTGAAACAGAAGAATATTATGGTTCTTCACCACAGACAGATCATTTCTTATCCAAATGAGCATTATTAGCAATACAGGAACACAAAGTATAATGGTTTAAACACAGCCTTATAGATCGTCACATAAAAATGACCCACCTAGGGCATATATCTAAAATGTGGATGATTAGCATCCCCCTATGATATATTTAAGGGGTCCAGAAAAGGTGTTTTTCTGTATGTACTCAACTCTCACAGAAAAGCCTTCCCATATGAGACCCAAATTGTGATCTCCTTGAAGATGTTTAGGAGCATAGTTAAAACAAATTTATTCTTAATGTCTATTCATAAAATGAGCAAAACTCAGAATGAATTTGTGTTTGATAGATTTTGGCATAATACCCGGTTTCCCGGAAAATAAGACCGAGTCATCTTAATTTTTGTTCCAAAAGATGCATTAGGACTTAATTTCCGCTTAGGTCTTATTTTGGGGAAATATGGTACTGAATGTGTCTGTGTGGTTGATGTTCTGTACTGGGGTTTATTTTTGGGGGGGAGCATCCTGAAAATGTTAGGGCTTATTTTCTGTCTGGGTCTTATTTTCAGGGAAACTGGGTAGCTCTTGACCCTTTAGCAAATAATTTATAAAGTACCCCAAAATTTTAAGAAACTAACCAAGAATGGACTGGATAGCTTCTTAATTATATCAATACTTATGTGGCTTGAAAACTATTTTCAAAGAATGTCAACTGCAGAATCTTATCAGAGTTATCAAGTGGGATTGAACAAGGATTAATCCTATTTTCTATTAATATTTTACTTAATAATTTTGATGTATTAACTTTTTGATTACTGCTCTAAATCAGACTTCAAAAATCAAAAAATTTAGTAAAAAACTTTTTAAATAATATAGTTGGAACAAAAAAATCTGAAACGACTCAGTTTCAACTTCAATTTTCAATTTCATATCTACTTCTTTCCCCATTTTTATTAATTAATGAAGCCATGAAGATTCTCAACATTGAAGCATTTTTGCTGTGCTGGAAATCAGTCAAATAAGATATTATCAGGCTTTTCAAGTACTGCATGCACCAAACTGTCTGTTATATTCATTTGCTACCACAAATGCTTTAAATATTCTGTTCCAATTTTAACAATTAGTCATCAGTGAAACAAAAACTAATTGGGGGGACGGGACACTTTTAAAGAACCAGTATAGATTACACTGAAAAGCAGAAAGAATAAAAAGTTTATGTGCAAGTATTTGTAGAACAATATTGATAATTTTAATTCCACTTTTCCAAATAGAAATGGATCTTTATATAAATGTAATTTTCAAGCTATCAAAGAACAAAGTAATTAATATTAAAGTGATTACTCTCAATTAAGCACTATTCAGTTCAGTAGGACTTATACTCAAATCAGTCTTTTTAAGAATAAAGCTAATGCTTAAGAAAAATGTCATGTAACTTGAGAACTAACTATAATTTTTACTTTCAAAACCTAGTTCCATTTTCCAGTCCACTGCCACGTATCAGCATAACACTAAAATGATAAATTAGACAGACTCCCAGGACATGTTTGTCTACGTTCAATTGTCTTTGGACAAATTCTTTCTTGCCCTTCACATATACATATGGCTAATATACTGTACATGTCACCAAAAATCATAAAAAATACCTTACAAAAATATATTAAAAAGCTAATACATTTTTTTTAAAAAAATAGAAAAACATTTCAGTTACATAGATATTGAAAAAAACACTATTTTCATTTATTCTCATGTAACAGAATAACAGAATACAAAGTTGGAAGGGACCTTGGAGGTCCTTCTTTTTACTAGACTAGACAATCCCTGCTCAAGCCAGAGACCCTATACCAGTGATGGCTAACCTTTTTGTCATTGCGTGCCAAAAGTGCAAGCCCACGCCCATTATGCAATGTGCACGCAACATCCCCCCACATGCACCACACGCATGTGTGCACTCCCCACACCCTGTTTTGGGCCTAGTAGGCCTCCCTGCAGCTTCCTGGAACCAAAAATGGGCTGCAGGGGGGTGCTATACCCTCCCGCGCTGCCCGCCTCCCACACATGTGCGCGCATTTCCTGAGTGTGCCCCAGGCATACGTGGCAGAGACCTGAAAATCAGTTGGCTGGTGAGAGTGTGCATATGTGTGGTGGAGATGAGCTGAAGCAGCAGCTGGTGTGCCCGCAGAAAGGGCTCTGCATGTCACCTGTGGCACACACCCCATAGTTTCACCATCATAGCCCTATACTATGTCAGACAAATAGATGTCCAGTCTCTTTTTAAAAACCTCCACAACTTCTGAAGACAAACTGTTCCACTGATCTATTGTTTTTACTCTAAGGAAATTTCTCCATAGTTGTAGGTTCTTCTTGGTTAGTTTCCAACCATTGCTTCTAGCCTCACCTTCTCGTGATTTGGAGAATAGATTGAAACCCCTCCCCCCTCAGTTCCTTGTGGAAGCCTCCCAAATATTGGAACACTGCTATTATGTCACCCCTAGTCCTTCTTTTTACTAGACTAGACAAACCCAGTTCCTGCAACCAGTCTTCAGATATTCTAGCCTCCAAGCCCCCTAATCATCTTTGTTGCTCTTCTCTGCACTTTTTCCAGAATCTCAAAATCTTTTTTATATTGTGATAACCAACACTGGATTCAGCATTCCAAGTGTGGTCTTACCAAGGCCTTATAAAGCAATAATGACATAATCTAAAAGTACCTACCCAGTAAACAATCAGAAACATATTGTATAATAAAAGAAAAAAAATAAGCAGAGTGCAATGTGGCAGTTCCACTTGCTTAGAAAAATAATCGAATAGAAATACGAATAAGAAATTGGCCAAAACATTATTAATTTGCTTGTCTGAAAGATCAATTTTATGTTATTTGAACAACAGTGGGCAAAATAAATCCTGCTAGTGTTATGTTAAATACAATCAATGTGACAATGAATCAATCCTGCTAGTGTTAAATACAATCAATGTGACAATGAATCAAAATTAGTGATTTAGGATGGTACACCATATTTGATAGTACCCCAAAATGAATAACATACATGTTCAAGGCAACTTACCATCAGAACTTGTAAGTACAAAATTCTCAGCATGGGTTTGTCTCTTTCCACCTAAACTTTTAGGAAACCAGTGAAGATCTAAAGGATAGATATCATCAGGAAGTTTGACAACTTGTGCTGTTTCTCCATTTAACAAGTTCCATTTTATAATCTGGTGATCATCACTGCATGAATAAAGTTCATCTGCTGTTGTCCAGCCCACACAGCTAACTAATTCCTTATGTTTTAAAGGAATTAAGGAATAAAATTATTTGTAACACATCTGACATGCATTATTCAAAGAGTTTACATTTGTTTTAAAAATTGATACAATAAATATTACAATACATTTTATTTTAAAATCTCATCATCATCTCTTGTGCTGGAATATTCCAGCAAAAAACTGGATTGGTATGCTTAATCCTAGAATTTACAACAAATATTTGTATAGTTTTGTTTGTATGAGAGCTGCTATGCTCAAATGAGTCTTATATTATCAGTCTTATATTATAGCAGCTGCTCTTCAAAGAATGTGAATAAAGATTAGCACATAGTAAAAATGTTGACTTGAATCCAAATTCAGCTGTAAATCAAGTCATTAAGACTTAATCATTAATGACCTGTTTAATTTAAACAGAATTTTCACAATCTGAACTTTTCCTAGAGAACAGCAATACAATACTGCAAACCATGGAAGTTTAACAGTTAACTGTTTATATCCCTCTTTGAGGCTATTTATTCCTTGTCATGTTTTTAATCCATCACCAAGCAATAGAAAATTCCCTTTTTTTGCTCCTAATTGTTGAAGTGTTTAACAATGAACATTTTAGATGAGGTTTCAAATTACCTCTATTCCACATGCT
>JAPKID020002681.1:0-13069 GCA_026931265.2 Tropidonophis doriae | reverse complement strand
AATGCCCCAACCCTGGAAGTCTTTAAGAAGATGTTGGATAGCCATTTGTCTGAAATGGTATAAGGTTCCTGCCTACATAGGGGGTTGGACTAGAAGACCTAGAAGGTCCCTTCCAACTCTGCTATTGTATTGTATTGTAACAAAGAGAAATGAAATAAATAAAATTAAGTAAATAAATGGGAAATCACATAAGTGGAACTATGGGAAATCTTACAGACTGAAACCTACCCAATGTGATGAAATGAATTCTGGAGCAAATGTAATTTGTGAAAATCAAATAACATGAAATCTGCAAGTGATATGGAACCTCTTTTCATATTCCAGGGTCATTCTGAAAACAAATGCCCCAAATTAGTATTATGGTTACTCTCAGAATTTGTAGCTTCAGCCCTGTAATAAATGTAATATGATGTACAAATTAACATGAATAAAATAAAAGTGCAAGTAAGCATTAGTTTAAATTCTTAATTTGAATATTTTGTTGTTGATGATTTTCCTGGTGATGATTAATAGATATCACCTAGGTGATGCCTCCAAGGTCTCCTTCCTAGTGGTTTCATTATTTGAATTAATGAAGTTTTTATAGTGATGATGTACATTCATTGAGATCATCATTCATTAAATTGGTAGAAGGCGAAACCAGATATCAGTCCAAGAAAAATTAAACAGCCAAGTATATGTCTCAATCATAAGCAAGAGAATAAGCCATTTATTGAGAACATTTAACAATAACAGGGATGGAGGTAATCAATTCATTTTATTCCATGTTATAACATTTCATAATCTTCTTTATTATTTGTAACAGTTGTAGATATTTTTTCTAAAAATATTTGAATGAATGAGCAAAAGTATCAAGTATACTAAAATTAATATTTAATTTAATACTTAATATATTGTAATGCAAACCTATGTATCTCTCTAGCATTCCAGCATCAACAATATTGACATAAAGAACAAGACTGTTGTATTGGAATTTATCCTTGTTGGGCTATCTACAACTGAAATGCAGACCCTTCTCTTTTGGGTATTCATTTTCATCTATGCTATGGCCCTAATTGCCAACTTTGTCCTCACTCTTACCATATACTCTTATAGAAAACTCCACACACCCATGTATTTCCTCATTGTAAATTTGTCCTTAGTGAATGTATTGTCCATTTCAGTTACAATACCTAAATTACTATACAATCTTTTGACTGGAAGAAAGACCATCTCATTTTATGGATGCATTGCACAGGTCTATCTGTTTATTTGGGCTTTGGGAACAGAACTCCTCCTTCTGTCATTCATGGCTTTTGATCGCTATGCTGCTATCTGTCACCCTTTGCAGTACTCTGTTATTATGAAGAAGGAAGTGTGTTTGGGCATAGCAAGTATTGTATGGATTTTTGGAATGATAAATTCTGGAATCCATGCTGGACTTATGTTAAAGCTCTCTTTTTGTAACTCCAATATTATCAATCACTTCTTCTGTGATATACCCCCTTTATTGCAACTTTCATGTTCAGATACACATCCAAATGAAACTATGGAATTTATGTCGGATGTGATATTTGGGATTTGTAGCTGTGGACTAACTTTCACATCCTATTTTTTTATATTACAAACAATTTGCTCATTGCGTTCCATTGAAGGAAAGAAGAAAGCCTTTTCCACATGTTCTTCACACTTCATTATAGTTAGTATTTTCTTTTCTTCAGTGATCTACACATATATAAGGCCCTCCTCAGTCTACATTCTTGATCAGGACAAGCTAATTTCTCTTCTTTATACAGTGGTAACTCCAATTGTTAATCCAGTTATATATTCATTGAGAAACAAAGATTTTATAGAAGGATTGAAAACACTTATAAGGCGAATTAGGTTGCTCAGTTGACCTATATTTTGAAACACCAATTTGGGGGGGAAATCTAGTAGACAAAAATCCAACACTTTCTCTTAAATAGTACTTTTTTTCATTTGTTTTATGTATGTGTGTGTTCTCTAATTATATCTCATAAATATGTATATACCTTACCATGCATAATGGCTTTTTCCTTCTCTGTGTAGGACGTAAAAATTCTAATATTTGTACAGAAAGTTCTATGAAACACTGAAAAATAAAAAACACCTTTTTTAAAAAGAAGGAAAGTTTTATGAAACACATATGTGCATGATGTGTGTGTGTGTATCTCCTAAGTTGAAAAATTGTTGGGATCAACAGATATAGCATCCATAGCTCTTTTGAGTTGTTCTCATTCAAATTGTTCCTATATTAGAGCATTTTCACTGAATAATCTTGGTCTCAATAGTAAATGATCTCACTCAGAACTGGGCCTTCACTCAGATGCATATGTAAACTTCATACATATGAAAAGTTCTAGTCAAGCTATATCTCCCCTTAGTAAATGCTATATCTATATCTAAATTCTATATTGCTGTCTCAGTGGTTAAGCATTCTTCTACTTCTTGTGCCATGTCTGTCATCAGATGTTGGTAATCCTATTTTTATCAAAAACTGCACAAAAAGTTCTATTTAGTTTTGTCCAAACCAGTCCCCTAGATTTTGAAGCCATAATGTTTTTCTTTTGCCTGACCTCGTTTGCCGTCAATCTTTCCTTGGAGGATTAAATGAAGTATGCTCTATTTTTCTGGGTGTCACATCACATGTCCAAAATATTCTAACTTTTGCTTTTTTATTGCTTTGATGATGGTTAAGCATTAAAGCAAATATTTCAAAATGTCACACTAATATTGTGAATCTTTTTGCAAATATTTTGGGTTTTGAATAATTTTACAATTTTCTATGTTGCAGAAGTCAAGTCATAATGTAACAAATTTAAGCAATCAAATAATAATGTCACATAACTACACATAATAGTTTTCTCCAGAAAGGGGATAGGATAAGCAGGATGCAGGATGCATTGTATGTGTGGATTTTGATTTTTTCTTCAAAGCATCTAATAATTGTATACAAGATGTACTTATTAAGCATAGTTGTTGACTCCTGGATCTCTTGCGAACTGATTCTCTCAATGAAATTACTTTTTTTTTAAGTCATACAGTTCTAATGAGTGTTGCTTTCTAAGGCTATTACAATAAATAAAAATTGCTTATCAGATAATGATCCCCAAACTGAAGTTGTCATTGTCAAATATGAAAGGAGATCTTCCTTCCAATGACAATGTGGCTAAAATTGGGGGGGGGGGCATTGCATTTTCTCAGTAAAAACAATTGAATAATATTTCACATGTTTTAATCCTGAATACTCTTTGATGATTTAATTATTAAAACACTAAAAATATATATGTTTAAAGTAAAGGTTCCCCTTCCACATATGTGCTAGTCATTCCTGTCTCTAGGGGGCAGTGCTCATCTCCATTTCAAAGCCAAATAGCCAGCGCTGTCTGAAGATGTCTTCGTGATCATGTGGCCAGCATGACTAAATGCCGAAGGTGCCCAGAACGCTGTCACCTACCCACCAAAGGGGGCTCCTATTTTTCTACTTGCATTTTCACATGCTACATGGAAACAGTGACATGGTGGCTCAGTGGCTAAGATGCTGAACTTGTTAATCAGAAAGGTCAGCAGTTTGATAGTTCAAATCCCGAGTGCTGCATAATGGAGTGAACTCCTGTTACTTCTCCCAGTTCTGCCAACCTAGCAGTTTAAAAGCATGTAAAAATACAAGCAGAAAAATAACGACCATCTTGATGGGAAGGTAACAGCATTCCATGTGCCTTCGGTATTTAGTTATGCTGGCCACATGACCACGGAGATGTCTTTGGAAATGCTGGCTCTTCGGTTTTGAGCAAGGCCCCCTAGTCAGTTTACTAAAATAAAATCCCAATGAAAAAAACAATACCTCCTTTCCTATGAAACAATAATCATATCAACCCCTTGACAGGCTCTATCACAGGTCTACTGACAAAGTCATGTCTTTAAGATCTTTCAAAGGAACATCAAAGTGGGGGACAATCTCATTTCTGCAGAAATGATGTTGTATAGAGAGAGAGCCATTTTGCAGAAGGCCCTTCTTTTTGGCCCCACTAAATGGACCTCCATAATAAGAGGGAGCCCATCAGGTGGATTGCCAATGTTTTTACTACCAGTTTGGGTGCGCAACACTTCTATGCATGTTCAGAGACTTCCAGAAGTGTCTGGGTGGGTGGGCAGAGCCTCCCGCTGCTACTACTACAGGTTCACCTGATCTGGGCAGCCACCAAACTTTGGAACCCATATTCTGCCTTCCTACTCTGGTAGGCATTCTGGGCACCTTTGGCATTTAGTCATGCTGGCCACATGATCACAGAGACATCTTCAGACAGTGCTGGCTACTTGGCTTTGAAATGGAGATGAGTAGACATAACTGGGAAAATACAAATAACCTAGTTCCAAGCTTTGTAGGGCTTTTTAAGGTAATAATCAACAACTTTAATTAGACCCTTAAAGAAACTGACGGCCAGTTCAATTCTTGCAAATGAAGTCACACTTGTGCAAATCTAGGCTTTCACAAAACCATACAGGCTACCATATTTTTAACTAAACAAAGGAGAGACATGACAGTAATATTTTTCAAGGACAGACATGGCCATAATGAAGACTGGCAATGACTAGGGCTTGGGTGACTGTGAGCAAAGATATTACAAAACTTACTTCAAAATTAAATCATTCTCAGTCAACAAAAATACAACCAAAATTGACTTCAAAATTAAATCATGTTTTCTATCAATAAGACTAATTGGAGGAGTAAGAATACTTTATTTCTGCATATCAGTTCTGTAAAGTAAGCAGATTTTTTAAATAGCTGATAATTTAGAAATGTTGCCTCATTCTAGAGAAACTAAAGCTGAGTAACACTAAGTTATAGTACTTGACTAAGTCAGTATAGAACTTCATCTACCTTGAAGGGAAAAAAACCCACAACTAAATTGTGCAACAATAATGATTCATTAATATAATTGCACCAGGAAATTCTGCAAAACCTGATTGGAACAAATATGACGAAGATCCAGGGATCACACTCCCATTGGCATCCTGACATGTGTTGCAGGTTTCTACTCATCACTGGCTTGATTCAGAAACAAGGTTTATAACAGGAGAAAGCCAATCATCAAAGGCCATTATGATGTAGAAATGATTAGGAATTGAACCTTGCCAGATGCCAGTGCTGACATTAATTATAAACTAACAAAGGGGAAAATGGCATAACTTTCAACAATGATAAATATGAAGGCAAGTATTTCATATAATTATTTTCCTTCATCCCAGGTACTTCCATAATTCATATGTTATGCATCAAAGAGTCTCAAAACTTTTGCTATATGATGCTGGAAAAAAATATTTCACTGGCATCTAGATTTGGAATTAAAGTGAGCCTAAATCATGAGAGTCAGTTTGGTGTAGTGGGTAAAACATCAAGCTAGAAACTGGAAGTTCTAATCCTGTTTCAGGCTCAAATCCAACTGAGTTATCTTGGGCCAGTCACTTTCTGTCAGACCTAGGAAGGAGGCAATGGTAAAAGCAAGCTTTTGAAAAACCTTGCAAAAAAAGACTCTAGGGATTTATCCAAGCAGTCTCCAAGAATCAGACATGATTGAATAACAACAATGAAATTTATTGGGAATAATGAAGTTCATAAGTAAGCAAAGTCCCACGTTTTATAGTTACCGACTTTACCACAATGGATCTATTTCCAATCCATAGCAATAAATATTGTGAACTTGGTAACAATTTGCCTTTTCATGGTAACTTGAGTCACCTTGAGCACTTAATCGGAAATGCTTCGATGCATGTTTTTGTTTCAGAAGTTCACCTTGAATTGCCTCTTCTAAGTATGGAGACAGCCTTTAAGTGAGGTAAAATAAAAAGAATACAGCTCTTTGTCTTTCCCTTGAAAATAAGGAGTCCCTTTGCTTCATACAAGTGTTTGTCATTAGCAGTAGGAAACTGAAGAATCTATTTGAATCCTTTTATGGAGCTAGTAAGACTAGCATGCAATTATGTACAAGTCTGTTTAGAACAATAAGTAAGAAGTCTATGGGTAAGTGAATTGAATACTGTATGCGGAAAAATGTCCCACTGCATTGTGAGAATTAGAGCTGCATCTCTCCTCTGAAAGGTAGAAAATATTCCAGTGCTTTGTTCTCTGTAAAATGAGCATCAGTTTCTCAATACTTCATCTGAACATTTTTCAATATTGAAAGGTTGACAATGGGACAGGAGAATTATGGAATGGTGATGATCAATAAATATTAATTATTAAGAATATTTAGAATGTGTACAGAATGCAACAGCACAGAATGCAAAACCACAATTTTAGAGGTTTCTAGGGTGGCACTTGTAATACCACTGTTATGCAAGCTGTTTTGGTTGATTATCTGCTTCTGGGTACAATTCAAGCTGTTGGTTATTATCTTTAAATGTCTTTATGTCATGGGGCCAGTATATCTGGGCAACAATCTTTTCCCAATGAGATTGACTTTCCCCACTAATGTTGGCAAAAGTGTTCTACTGCAGATCCCACCAATCAAGAGCTTTTTCTGCTATGGGTCTTGATGTTTGGAATATCTTGACCCAGGAGGTAAAATCTGCCCCCTCCTGCCTAAAAGCCTTTCTTAATCCCTTATAAACTAGCTATGTCAGTTGGCATGAATACTGAAGGAGACGCTGCTAGCTGCAGGTAGTTGGTTCAGAGTAGGTACTACATCTTTCCTTTCCACAATCTAATTTTAATCCCTTTTATATTTACAATTATTGTGATCATAGTGCTTTATCTTGAAGTTCCCTAAACCATTAGATGACAGTGAAAAAAATAAATAAATACAACTAAATATTATTTAGATCAGTGCTTCTTAAGCTTGTCAGCTTTAACATGTGTGGATTTCAACCCCCAGGATTCTTTCATGGTCCCTCTTCTAGAGGTATATTCAAGTATCTCAAAATGTCCACATTAATACAATCCTCCATTCATACTCATGGAAAACAATTATTATCTTCCTAATGTCAGTACAGAAAAAAATTAAGCAAATAAGCATACCCCCAAATAATAAGAAAGAGCTTCCATCATAATAAAAAGCTTCCTATTTATTCTCTACCTGTAAGAATAAACAGGGATGAAGGCAATCATTTCATTTCATGTCATATCTTAACTTTTTCATTTTCTTTCTGTTTTGCATAAAGTATCCGAACAGAATTAATAAATTTAAACAGTAGAATTATCAAATAATGGCAAAATATGAATGAACAATTCATATGATTCTATATAACACAAAAGTTACATTTTTTCTCTATAAAAGTGTGTGTGTGTGTGGGGGGGGGACAAGAGAGGTAAAGAAATTTAGCACCTTAATATGTAAATACATTTTCAGTGCTAGAACAACTAAATTGTTATTTTACAAATTGTAAGTGGTATTATTAATTTCATCTTATCACTAAAGCTTCTATTTATTTATTATTCCATATTCCAAATATATATATAAGAAACATTCTTTAAAAAAAATCATTAAGAATTTAGTGGATTTCAGTTTTGTTGATTACCACTGATATTACCAGAACCATAAGGGTTCAGAAACACCCAGGTTCATCACTAATGTAATAAGAGTGGAAGTTTTTTGCATATTTTAAAATAACCACATAAAATAATCAGATTTCAATTTTTGATGGAAAATTAAAATTGGTAGGAAGGAACTAAAGGATAGCTAGATAAATTATTGAATTATGTTGATTATTATAGTAAATCATGTGTCTCTTCAGGATAGCAGCTACATCAATATTGAAATAAAGAACAAGAGTGCCATACTAGAATTTATCCTGGTTGGGCTATCTACAACAACTGAAATTCAGACACCCCTCTTCTGGGTATTCATATTCATCTATGTTACAGCTCTCACTGCCAATTTCATTCTTATCCTTACCATATGTACTTTCAGGAAACTCCACACACCCATGTACTTCTTCATTGTCAATTTGTCCTTAGTGAATGTAATCTCTATTTCAGTTACAACTCCTAAATTGCTCTTTAGTCTTTGGACCGGAGGAAAGACCATCTCATTTTATGAATGCATTGCCCAGGGCTATCTGTTTATATGGGCTTTGGGAACAGAACTTCTGCTTCTCTCCTTTATGGCTTTTGATCGCTATGCAGCTATCTGTCAACCTTTGCAGTACACTATAATCATGAGGAAACAGGTGTGTGTTTCCATAGCTATTGGTGTATGGGTTATAGGATTGGTCAATTCCTCTACACATTCTGGACTTATATTGCGATTGTCTTTTTGTAACTCCAATGTTATCAATCATTTCTTCTGTGATGTACCTCCACTGCTGCACCTCTCGTGCTCAGATATAACTCTAAATGAGATTGTTTTATCTTCCTCAGATGTTATATTTGGAATTGGTTGTTGTGGGTTGACTGTAACATCATACCTTTTTATAATAAGAGCAATATTCAGAATCCGTTCTACTGAAGGGAAGAAGAAAGCATTTTCTACCTGCTCCTCACATTTTATTGTAGTCAGTATTTTCTATTCCTCTGTCATCTATACTTACATCAGGCCCTCTTCAGCCTACTCTCTAGACCAAGACAAACAAATTGCTCTTCTTTATTCAGTGATACCTCCCATGGTTAATCCAATCATATATTCACTGAGAAACAAAGATTTCAAGGAAGGATTAAGAGCACTCACAAAGAGAATTGGACTGCTCAATTGATTCAATGCTGAGCTATATTCTATTATATTCTGGAAAAGCAGAATTTTTAATGAATCGATGTAATACATATATTGCACATTTTAAACCAGAAAATATACATGTATGCCAGTGGTGAGTTGCTAACCAGTTTACTATCGGTTCACTTGTGCTTGTGCTTATGCTCGTGCATGTGCAATACTTCTGTGCATGCACAGAAGCATCTGGGTGGGTGGGCAGAGCCTCCCACCATTGCCACTACCAGTTCAGCCAAACCGGAATGAACTGGGAGCAAACCACCTCTGATACACACTTATGCACATGCACAAACACACAACGTGTGTGTGTGCATGTGCATAAGTGTGTATCAGAGGTGGTTAATTGATAACACAAATGTATATATCCAAAGAAATGTTTTGAACTCTTAATAGAGTTGTATGCTCCTCCAGCAATCAAAAAATCAAGATAGCAACATACTAACAGGGACATTTGTACAAAACACAAGGAAAATTATGAGTGGCATTAGAAATAACATACAATCAAGAAAATTCATCCATTGATGGCTCAATTTACTTTATCCTAGAGCTTTGGAGAATATTTAATTGCTTTCTGAATATGATGTATATAGGAGCCATTTTGATCTCTGGGGATAAATCATTTCACAAGTCATAAGGGAGAAGGCATGCTTTCTTACACTGTTTAAGCAATGGGACTCAGAGAAGAAACAACCACAGAAAGTTGCTTCCTTATATAACCAGGGTCTATGCTATGAAGGACTTTATAGATGATAAATAGCACTGTTGATCTGAACTCTGATAATTCTGATATCTGGTTTAAGGATTCTTATGATGAAATGACAGAAATAAAATTCAGGCTTCAGAGTTGTGGAAACCTTGATAAAGAAAACAAAGCTTACAGTTGAATTGCAGGATCATAACTACAGGCTGCAAGCACAAACATTTTAATAACTTTTATACCTTATCTCTAGTAAGCAATGTTTCTGTTAGGTAACAATATACAACTAAAAACCTATATATGCTTGCATAAAATTGCATTTGGGATTTTTCCAGCCTTATTAAAGGACCCACCTTTGTCCAACACTTACTCTTTCCAGCACTAAATAAATGTGTGACAGAGAGAGAATCTGGTTTTTGTTCATATTGAGCAACACCTGGTCTTTGATTAACAGTAACTTGAATTGCAACAAAAAATCAATTAATAACCATTGCAACATTCAGGTGAGTTACATGGACATCATGAGATATGTCAAATACTGCCCGTAGCACTAAATTCTGGATTGACAGTAGCTTTTGAATGGTTTTCAAGAATAGCCTCATATAATTTACCTTAACTAATCTATTCATAGGATAATTATAGTATGAGTACCTGTCTGAAGTAGGGGACACAGTGGCTCAGTAGCTAAGACCCTGAGCTTTTTGATCAGAAAGGTTTGAAGTTTTGTGGTTCAAATCCCTAGTGCCACATAACAGAGTGAGCTCCTGTTGCTTGTCCCAACTTCTGGCAACCTAGCATTTCGAAAGCATGTAAAAATGCAAGTAGAAAAATAGGGACCACATTTCATGGGAAGATAACAGTGTTCTGTGCATCTTTGGAATTTAGTCATGACAGACACACGATCATGGAAACAATTTTGGATTACACTTGCTCTTCTGCTTTGAAACTGAGATGAACACCACCCTAGAGTTGGAAATGACTAGCACATACGTGTGAGGAAAACCCTTACATTTGCCTAACTGTCTGATAGGCACTGAGGTCCAGAAAATGGGAACAAGAAGCATCTGTTCAAAGGTCCATTTGGACACAGCTACAATCTGATTGTTATGCTGCTATCCATCACCCTTTGCAGTACACCATAATCATGAGGAAATAGGTGTGTTTTGAATAGCACATTTTGTTTGAATTGTTGCAATGATTTATTTATTTATTTATTTAAACTTATAGACCACCCCCTCTCCCCTAAGGGACTTGGGGCGGTGCACAGGCAGAATAAAAAACAATACAAAGTACAACAAATAGACTTAAAAATATATTAAATAATACCCTCCTGTGCTAAAAAACCCATCAATTAAAATCTACCGAAAAACCCTCTATTAAAATTTAGGATCCCAACCTACGCTAAAAAGGGGTAGCCAGTCGTCAGGCCAGGCCGGCCTGTGTGAAGAGATGTGCTTTTAAACTACGGCGGAATAGGCGGAGGTCCGTGATTGTCCTAATGTCTGGGGGGAGGTTGTTCCAAAGGGTGGGACCCATCACAGAGAAGGCCCTCCCCCTAGGGGTCGCCAGCCGGCATTGCCCGGCTGACGGCACCCGAAGGAGGCCCTCTCTGTGTGAGCGAATAGGTCTGAGAGAAGTATGAGGCAGGAGTCGGTCACGCAGGTAGCTAGGCCCTATGCCATGGAGCGATTTGAAGATGACAAGAAGCACCTTGAAATGCACCCGGAAGGCCACAGGAAGCCAGTGCAGCTCGCGCAGGAGAGGTGTTACGTGGGAGTGTCTAGGCACCCCCATAATAACCCGCGCGGCTGCATTCTGAACCAACTGCAGCCTCCGGATGCATCCCAAGGGGAGCCCCATGTAGAGAGCGTTACAATAGTCTAACTGAGAGGTCACCAGCGCCTGAGTGACTGTGCGTAGGTCGACCCGGCTCAGCAAGGGACGCAATTGGCGAACCAAGCGTACCTGGTAAAAGGCCCTCCTGGTCACGGCCGAAACCTGATGTTCTAAGGACAGCCGTGGGTCCAGGAGGACACCCAAATTGCGAGCCCTCTCCGCGGGGGACAAGAATTCCTCCCCCACGGGCAGCGATGGAACAATCTGAGCGTACCGGGAAGACGGGAACCACAGCCACTCAGTCTTGGAAGGGTTGAGCTTGAGTTTGTTTCCGCCCATCCAGGCTTACAGAAACTGCCTCTCTGGTTAACCCTTATTACATTGTAACAGCTAAGGCAAAGAGCCCATCGACCTGAGTGATGTTAGGTTGGCCACGCACACATGGTCACATGACCATCGAACCACGCCTACACAGCTGGTCATTAGGAAAGAGAACCAGTTGTTAAATTATTTGAATCGCACCACTGGAAGCATCTCTCAGACTATGCAGAGTCCCTAAGCTGAGAATTAGAGATGAGCACTGTCCCCCTGAATCAGTCACGATTTAAACTTTGGTATATGTATCTGTGTACATATACAGATACATGATAGAGAAAGGAGGTTGGAATATAACATAATCTCTCCGTATCTCTCTGCTCTGGAGCTTAAAGAACATGGACAATCTATCATTCTGATCTAACTTCCCATTATTAGGGAGTAAACCCATTAAGCTAAAGCTCAAGGGGTCAATTCTTCAGTGGTTATGCCTACTTGCAGAATAAACACTGAATGACATTTATTTGGCAGATTTCTTTGCATTTTGCTGAAATGCTTCTGGTTTTATTTTAACTACTAGTAGCCTTTTTTCTTAGAAATATTTGGCAGGTTTTGAATTACAAAAGTCAAAAGTATTCCACCTTTTTCTGAATGAACTGAAACTCTTTTATTTCTTGATCTTCCCATTCTACATAGAAAAGTTATTTATTTACATAACAACCATCTTTAATCATGCCTTCTTAATTTCTACTTTGATATTCTGTTCCTTTGAAATTCCCAAAAAAATCTATCTGAGATGGTGGGAAATGCCAGATTTTTCAAACTAACATCTCGGCTGCTACCTCCAGAATATTCTGTATATAGAAGAAATAATCCATTAATGTCAAAGTAAATATCATTTGCCCTAATATATAGCCTTTCTTCTTTCTGCATTTGCACCAACCATTAACTTGGATCAAATATCATTTCAGTGTAATTCGCCCAAGCAGAATGACATCTCACTTGTACCAAATAACTACTGGCACAAAAATAATAGAGAGAGGAAGTTTTCAGCTCTAGGATAATGGCTTTTTCTGTAGAAAAGTAGTATAACTCCAGTCCAGATCCATTACAACTTCTGTACTGAGCCAATTATATCTTCTGCATTAGTATTTCCTGGTAATGAATGTACCAGTAGCTAAATAAAGGTCATCTTCAGCTTTCCTCAAACCCTGCAATTCTATGTCCTAGATTAATGAGCCTGAGGTCAAAACCCATATTCATTCAACTAGAGTTAATAACATTTTCCAAGTCAAATTGTAAATCATATTTTAGCAGTAAACTTCTTATGCAAAACCTTGATGATATTATCAAATGTTTTGAAAGTTTGAACCTTCTTTGGCATTCAATTTTGAATTTTGAATTTTATTGAATTTTTATACCGCACCTTCTCCCCAGCAGGACTCAGGGCGGTGTACAGGCAACAGTAAAAGTCAGTTAGTATAAAATTAATGATAAAAACAAGTAAAATGCTATT
>JAPKID020002680.1:1509-13070 GCA_026931265.2 Tropidonophis doriae | reverse complement strand
TTCTTTCTTTCTTTCTTTCTTTCTTTCTTTCTTTCTTTCTTTCTTTCTTTCTTTCTTTCTCTCTTTTCTCTCTTTCTTTCTCTTTCTCTTTTTTCTCTCACTCTCCCTTCATTCCTTTCTTCCTTTCTTGTGTATATCTCTTCTGCTTTCTTTCTCTCTCTTACCTCCCTCTCTCCTTCCTTCTTTCTTTCTCTCTCTTTTTTTCTCTTTTTCTCTGTCTCTTTCTCTCTTTTTTTCTTTCTAAATCACTCTAAGGTTTGATGAAAGAGTCACAAGTTTAGGGTGAAATAAGTCTTTCTCCAAAACTTGAACCAGGATTTCAACAAAAACCTCAAGGTCAGCCTCAAGCTCAGGTTTTGACTTTTATCCAGAGCCCACCAGTTCGGGACAGACCAGGTCTCTCCAGCTTAGATTTCCCAAATAGCCCTGGCAATCAGGAAACCATGGATGTGTGCCACCTCTGAATCCTCAGCCACCCTAGATACCACAAGAGGACTTATTGATGCTCAACTATCATGGGCTTTGGGAGAGTGGTACACCACAAGGGATGGAAGGCAAGCAAGGCTAGAAGGCACCAGAAAGTTAGGATGAGGGATGTCTATGGGGATTCTTGGTCATCCAGGATGTCCCAAAGATGCTTTTTTTCTGCCAAGAGGCAGCTGGACTTTCTGCTTTTTCTTTGAAGACTTTCACTTCTCCTCCAAGAAGCTTCTTCAGCTCCTCCAGAAGCTTCCTCAGAACTGAAGAAGCTTTCGGGAGGAGAAGCAAAACTTCTTCAAAGAAAAATCAGAAAGTCCAGTTGCCTCTTGGAGGAAGAAAAGCACCTTTGGGAGAAACAGATGAGGGCACCTGATCCTAGCCTGTGCCCCTCGTGTATGGGCATCCATACCAAGGAAAGACTCAGCCCAGTTTCAAAAAGGACCCATGCTCCACAGCCAATCTGCAAAAGCGTGGAGGTGGGCAGGGAGGGGAACATGCGTTCAAGACCAGTCATGCCCAAGTTCCCCCAACGTAGTACCCAGAGATGCAGGGTGGGGGAGGAGGTAGGTGGGTGGCCAAGGGATAAAAATTGCGGGTATGGCATCCCCTCTCCCCTGAAAAAAGTATCTTGGGTGGTTTCTTCAACCCTTGGCTGCGCCATGCTTTTGCAAAACAAGCCTGCCCTCATTTGAAAGCTGGTATGTGGGCAGCCACCGTTGGTACTCATGTTGTTGCTAAGCTCCTGATCGCTCCTTGTAAGCGATCTGGAGGTCAGGGGAAGAAGTGTCTCTTCTGCCTTACAATTTCCTCTGCTCCTCCTTTACCCAAAGTGAGATGCAGCTAGCGGAGAAAACCGCATGGTAGCCCAGGACCAAAGTGCCCCATTGTAAAGTTGAGCCCCTTCCTGTGCCAAGTGGGAAGAGAGCCTATGCAAAGGAGGAGGTGGAGAACCAGACAGAGGAAAGGTGAAACCCAGTGAGAGCTGCCTCCCACCAATTATAAGATAGTTGACGAGGGTGGTGTGCTACTATCCCTTGTGCCTCGCTTTGCAGACGCCGGGGCCCCATGTGGGCCTCTTGTAGGGTGTTGGGCAACCTGGTTCTGGGAATCCCCCCCCCAAAAGACCGCCCACCCATCGCTCCAGTTCTTGCAGCTTTTTCTGGGGTTTCTTTTAAAAAACGCCTCTCCAGACGATCTCGAAAACTTGCGAGTTTGCTTTGGGAGGGGGACAGATGGGCAGCATTATTCAAGTTCATCTGCAGAGGCGTTTTTAAAAGAAATCCCAGAAAAAAACGCACAATCTGGAGAGATGAGTGGGCGGTCTTTTGGGGGGAGGGAATCCCCAGAACCAGGTTGCCCAGCGCCCTGAAGAGGTCTGTGTGGGGCTCCGGTTACTGCAAAGTGTGGCACGAGGGGCAGAAGTCCCTGAACCCTGGGGGCAATGCAGCTCCAGCAGTTTCCTCCTTTCTCCACCCAGCTCACCTGCCTTTCACCTGGAGGCTCTGCTGGTGGTTGTCTCTAGAGACGGCTGCAAGCCTCCTGAGGACAACGCTGGACATTGGGGCTGATGCTGCTGCTCCTGGTAATGCAGGCTTCTCACATTAAGTTGCTAGCGCATCGATTCCAGCAGCTGCGTTTTGTCTTGAAACTTGCTTCCCGGCAACCCGAAGGGGTCATTCTCCCAGCAGCAACTCTCCCAGGCAACTTTCTTGCCAAGCAGGCATGCAAGGCCCCCCAATGATCTGATGGGAGCCGGGAGAAACCAAACTGCACTCAGCCGTCCTTACTCCCTCCCAGCTAAGGGTGGGAGCACCTGAGACGCCGCTGGGAGAATGTCCCCTTCGGACTGCTAGGACAGCAAGTTTCAAGGCAAAATGCAGCTGCTGGAATCACCCCGTTTCCAATGGGGGGGGGGGGAGATATCCATCTTTTTCCTCCATCTCCATGGATCCCCCCCAACTGGAAATGAGGAAACTGTGAAAAAGAAGAGAGGGAGAGATGCTCCACATGCTCTCCAGGTTGACTGCTATTCTCCGTTACTGGTCTTACTGGGAGAACATCTTGCACAGCACAGCAACATATAGCAGGCATGAGCCAGTGCTTTGGGTCCTGTAAGTCCCATCCAGAAAGCGCTATGACAGAGAGAAGCAGCATTCAACCCAGCTACTTCTCTCTGCCACAGCGCTTTGCAGATGGGACTTACAGGTTTGACTCTGAACCCAAAGTGATGTCTTATGGATGCTAAATTTCACTGTGCTGGCAAGGTGCTCTCCGGGCCACTAGAAAAACCATCAGCAGAGAAAAGTAGCCGGATCGGGCATGTGGAATGTCTCCATGAGTGACGGAGGCTCGGTCAGCACTAAGGGCCAGAAGTGGCTGCAAGATCTGAGAAGTTGGAGACTTACCCCAGCCACCAGGCTGTTTTTCTCTGCCTCAGCACTTTCCAGGTGGGACCTCTTACAGACATGAACCTTACCCAAACCACTTCAGCCCCCCTGTGCATGTTTTGCCCCCACATGGCTGTACTGATCCCCTAAGGTCCTCCTCCTGCACCCGTGCTGCCCCATGGCCCTCTCCCCTTTGGCTGAGCATGATAGACCACAGGCCAGATAAATTGCTTTGGCCCGGGTGGGGTGGGGTCTGTAGTTTGAGACCAGGGGTTCTAGGCAAGTGTGGGCAGTGACTGTAGATTTCCTAGGGGGAATGCATGCAATGGCCCTGGGGGTGAGTATATAGTAAAACAGCAACTTAACTAAAACTAGGGAGCGGTAAAGCGAAGGCTTAAGTTGGGAGCGAGGAAGCCGGAGCAGCTGGGCTGTGGGCACCATGTAGTCTAGGCTAGAGCCTATGCAAGCTGCAATAGCTGGGGAGCCAGGAAAGCAGGTGAGCTGGTGAGGGAACTGGAGAGGGCCTATGCGAACTGCGATGGCTGGGGAGCCAGTAAAGTGGGCAAGGAAACCAGAGAGCAGCTGGGCTATGGGCATCAAGTGGTCTAAGACTTAGGGCGAGCTGCAAGCAAGGCAAATGAACAGCCAAAGCAGGGAAAAGAAGTGGCTATAAGAGGCAGGGCCAGCAGGAAGGTGAGGGGCAGGTGGAGTGGGGCAAGGCAGGAGAAGAGGGGCCAGCTAGTGGTGGCATTTGCCAGTTTACCGAACTGTGCATAATTTTAACAACTGGTACACCCAAACTGGTATGAACCAGCAAGAGCCCACCTCTGATTACGGGTTTGCCTTGCAAAATCTGTCTTTACTAAGATATATTGTAGACCTGGTTTTTGAAGAAAAAATCTTCAGTGGTTAAAGGAGATTGATCAAGTGACAATAGATGACACGCCCATGCCTGCAAAGAGGCTGAGCTAAGATTCTAAAGAGATAGCTTGGCATTTTCTATATCTGATAGAAAACTCACTTGGAGATTTACTGATGACTCTAATTCTTCAGGTCATGGCTTGGTAATTGGTTACATCATCGATTACTGATTGTTCGCTAGATCTTGAATTGTTAAGACTTCCATACTAAACCAATTTCCTTATTTATCAGAGATCTGCAGATGAAGCATGTAGGAACAACAAAATATGCCTGTATAGTTTAGAATTCATTGGAAAGTTATTTTTGTTTTTCTTTACTTTATCCTTTGTAATCACTGCTTAAAGCACTCATTCTGAATGGAAGGAAGGGGGACCAATTAGGCTCTGGAAGATCATCTAGTGCAGTGATGGCAAACCTTTTTGTAAAGGCGTGCCAAAATTGTATCCGCATGTGCAATAGTGCATGTATACACCCACAATGCAATGTGCCCCACCCACCTGCATATGTGACCCCAGGACAGGGAGGAATTTTTGCTCTCCCCAGGCTCCAGAGGCTTTCCTGAAGTCTGGGGAGGGCGAAAACACCTTCCCCTGCCACCCCTGAAGCAGGAAACGGATCATTTCCTAACTTCCGGTTGGACCGTTTTTTTGCCCTCCCCAGGCTTCAGAAACCCAGCTACCAGGCTACTTCTCATTGCCTCAGCGCTTTCTGGGTGGGACTTCTTACAGGTAAGAATCTTACCCAAACCACTTCAGCCACCCTGAAGCCCTGCCTTCTGCGCCTATGCTGTCCTGTGACCCTTTTCCCTTTGGCTGAGCATGGTAGACCACAGGCCAGATAAATTGCTCTATTGGCCTTCTCTGCCACCCCTGAAGCTGGAAACGGATCATTTTCTAAGTTCTGGTTGGCCCACTAGGCCCATTTTTCACCCTCCCCAGGGTCAGGAGGCTTTCCTGAAGCTCAGGGAGAGAAAAAAAATGGGCACAACAGTGCAACCAGAAGTTCGGAAACAATCCGTTTCTTGCTGCCCAGGCCCAATGGACAAACCGGAAGTTCATTTCTGAACTTCCGATTGGCCCGTTGGAACTGTTTTTCACCCTCATCAAGCTCAAGGCTTTCCTGAAGCCTCGGGAAGGCACAAACAGCTTCCTCCTCCGCCCCCCAGAAGGCCGAAAACCAGCTGGTCAGCACACAAACACACGCAGGACCTGACAGCTAACGTGCTGGCAAATATGGCTCAATGTGCCACCTGTGACACACATGCCATAGGTTCGCTATCATGGATCTAGTGTTTTTGGCAATTGAACTCTGAAAGCTTTATGGATTCTTTTCAGGTAATCTTGCTTATATGCATTGTTAAAGTGACATCATTTTCATCAGTAATGCTAAAAATGATAGCGGGACAATGGCTTGTTGTGTATTATTGGATCAATTTTGATCTGTATCCTATCAGTATGTGGACAAGATGCTTGGATGAATTTGGGCCTAGCTCCCTCTTGACTAGTAGTGACCAGGAAGGATTGGTTGAAGGATGCGTTATGTTTGATCAACAATACCTTCCTCAGTAGATGGAAAATGCATTTATATTAAAAATGGAAAATAATCTATAGATTATCAATATACTAACTCCTGCCACCACATTAAAACAAGTTTAGGCTTGTAGTGAATTATGAATTTATCATTTCCTCATCAATATGGTTGAAAGAATGTCAGCAGATGGATTCCAAATGTTCCGAAATGAAACTATTTGTATAACTCTTCTATTCAGTTTCAAACCATGTCATCCTATGGATGGAGAAGGCTTTGGTTGCCATTACTGAGGGAACAGGATTTGCTTATAATCCTTAATATCCGCTTTTGATACTGTCAGCTATAACATCCTCAGATCATTCTAAAGAGATAGCTGGGAGTCAAGATCACAGGTCAATTTGAGTTTTGTTCTACCTTGAAGATATATTCCTTTTTCATCTTACAGCTCAACATTTCATCTTCTGCATTTATGCCACATAATTCTATTGTACAAGTAGTCCTCAACTTAAGACAAATGAGCCAAAAATTTTGGTTGCTACGCAAGACAGTTATTGAGTTGTCCCACTTTATAACCTTTTGTAACATAGTTAAGTGAATCATTGCAATTTTTAAGTTAGTAACACAACTGTTAAGTGAAATCTGGTTAAGTGAAATCTTAACTTCGCTTGTCAGAAGATTATAAAGGGCGATTACATGACCAGGGACACTACCAGTGTCATAAATATGAACCAATTACCAAGCATCTGAATTGAGTAGTTACTTGACTATGAGGATGCTGCAACAGTCATGTGAAAAATGGTAATAAATCACCTTTTTCAGTTCTATTGTAACTTTGAATAGTCACTAAATGAATGGTGGTTAAGTCAAGCAATACCTGCATTGCCATGAAACTCCACATCTATATGTAGCCACTGGAAGATTACCAGCGATTGTAGTGTTGGTGCTATATTTATAATGACACTCAGCATACTGTTCTTTTTCATCAATTTCAAACTCCTTGACTTTACTCCCATCTTGACCAGATTGCATATTGGACTTAAACCAGTATGCTGAAACTAACAGGTCAAAGGGACTAATAAGTAGGGATATTGCAAAACAGAACAGAGATTTTCTTGCCCTCAATAGTTATCTTTCCCAAAAGGATGCAGTACCTAGTTTTGAGGTCCATTTTGATCCTGCATTGTCCTTGATTGCACTGGCAAGTGCAAGTGAATTATTGATGCATTTCTTCTTGGGAATTTCTATTTGAAGGAACAATTTTTACTGTACTCACTAGAAAATCTTTTATATATGCCAACCAGGAGAGGTTTAGGTACAGTCTACTGGAATCACCTTTTTTTGATGGTGGCTCCAATGGTGAGGAATTCTCTCCATTAACAATTTGCTTAGACTGTTCTTGGGAAAAAATTAAAAATCTATCCCTTTTTATATTTCATGCCATTTGTTTTAATCAGCTATCTTGAATTTTTAATATTAATGTCATGTTTCTATGCTTTTTTCCCTTCTGATTCCATGATATGCCTATTGTTACAGTATTTTTCATATCTATTAGGATATAGATTTCACTATGAGTTAACCTTTTTGGGAGCATGCTCAATATTTCCATTACCCATAATTATAAAAAAACTCAACCCAAGCCAAAGGATTTTAATAAGGTAGGTTGAAGTATGATTAACAAAATAGTAAAATATTTGTAATACAAACTAATATATTTTAAAATTCTTTTGACATTTTCTCAAGGAGCTTACAATCTTAAAACAATTTGCTTAGGAAGACACTTAAAAATATCAAACTAATTAAAGAATGGCTAAGAATGTATTCTTAGTATTTCTATTATGTATATCCAGAAGTGTAAAACTGTCTTCTTTCTTTCAGTATAAAAATATTCAATCTTGTCAACATGGCAGAACAAAAGTATGCAAATTAAAATGTACTTGCTTAATGATCATCTTAAGAAAGGCAATTCTATTTCAGTTTCTCATATACGTATTAATATCTCACAAAAATATTTAATTTGTAAGTTCTTTAGCTGAAATATCTCCCTTTTCTACAGCAACGTGTTGCTTGTTCAAGGCTGAATTGCTTGTTGACATCAGTAACAGACACTGGTTCTAGGCCTGCCCATGGGTCTTCGAGCATTGAAGGTTTATAATAATTCTCCACATCATCATTGGACAGAGTTTTCTCTTTATCATATGGTGTACCAAATGGAGTCGATATTTGGGGTGATCCCTTCGAGAAAAGTCATGAAGCAAAAGAAAAGAATGTAGTTAAAATTTATATGTATATTTTTGCATTCAATATAAGCTTTATATAAGTTATCAATACCACCATCCACCCTAAAAATGTAATTAGTACACATTAGTAACTAGCGGTTATTTTATATTCTCACTTGAAAATTATAACCAAAGAAAAACGCTAAGATGGTGAATATCTAAATATTTTAAAACAAGTATAGAAAGTTATAAATAGCTCTATTTTTAAAATTTCAAAACAAGTAATTATATAAATATGTATAGATTTTTCTAACCCTTCAGGTCAGGAATAGCTCTCCAGCCGCCCGAGGCTTTTGGGATCACAAAGAGAATAACAACCTTGACTCTGTTGCTCTGGAGGCACAAGTTGGATAGCCCTAATGTCCAATAGGTGTTGAATGGCCTCCTGCATAAGTTGCCTTCGGGTCGGGTTATTTGAGATTGGACAGATCTGAAAAAAGCTCAGGGAGCTGGAAAGAAATTCAATGGAGAGTCCTGATCTAATAGTAGACTGAACCCACGCATCAGAGGAAGATAATTCCCAATAGTCGGTGAAATATGTCAAGCGTCCCCCGATGGGGGTAGAGCTGGCCCTAGGATTAGTTCCTGCGGTAGGAATGCCTGCCGCCTCTGCCGGGATGCTTCTGTTGCCTGCTCTTCTGTTGCCTATCTGGTTGATATTTTTGTCTAGAGGCATAGTCCCCCTGGTACTGCCTGAAGCCCGAATATCCAAAATCAGACCAACTGACCCCGGATGGAGGACTCGTAGTCTTAACCATGGAAAGTAGAGAGCCAGAAGTAAGGCACTGCCCTGAAGTTGCCCTTTCTCGGAGTGATGGGAAGCACCTTCCACTTGTCTTTATTTTTGATTAAGAAAAGGTCAAGGGCAGAACCAAAAAGGGAGCCCCCAGCAAAGGGCGCTGATGCTGGATGGCATTTGTGGCGTACATTCGCTTGCCACTGCCATAGCCCTAGCAGCCTGTGAGATGTTACGGAAGAAGCAATTGCCCTGGAGGCAAACCTGACTGCAGCCAAGGTGGCATCTGAAGAGAATTGGATGACTGCCACCAATTTGTTGATGTCCTGATGTGACCTGATATCTGCTATAGTTGGAGATCCTGCAATCAAAGCAAAGAGGATCGGTTGAAGAAGGAGGCAGTTGTGGCTGCTCCCACTGCCCAGGCCGCTGCCTGATGGCTCCTTTGAAGTTGAGGTCAGCCTTCTAGTAGTCTGGTTTCAATGTGTCCTCCGGTGCTCCGGGCATGTTTGCAGGGGTAGCAATAGTAGGTTGCAATAGCACCTGAGCCATGTCCTTGTGCACATTAAAGAATGTTTTGTCATTTGACATGGGCCAGGACCTGAGGTAGGGGACGCCCACTGTTGCTTGACCAGTTCAAGAAAGGACTTAGGAGTTGGCACCTCAAAAATTGTCTCAGCAGAGATGCCCTGAGGTTGTACCAGTGGCTCTGATGGTTTGTCCCCAAATTTTGCATAGGACTTAGCTTTAAATAGTAAGGACTTAAGCAACAATGGCTGAAACAAACCAGAAAAGGAAGGCTTAGAAGGAGGCATGCCTTCATCCTCAGAAAGGTTTTCCTCTCTGATTTCACCCTCTTCGGAGTCAGAGTCATTATCCTCCTGTGAAGGGATAGGAGAGGCTGGAAGAACTTCCTCCTGGCCACTTAGCCCCTCATGAGCTGTAGATAGTGGTGCACCTTTTGGCTGAATTTGAGGCTGCTGGAAAGCAGCTGCCATGCACTGCTGGAATGCCCTAAACATCATATACTGGAAATTAGGCACCCCTATGGTGTGCAATTGACTAGACTAATCTCTGCAAATGTAGAGGGAATAGGCTGGGACAAAACCCCCGTGGTTGGGGGAGGCACAGATGGGTTACTGCATGGGGGTGATTGTCATCTCTGGTTTGAACCCCAGAGGTCTGAGGTGTCAATAGGCAATGACAACCTCTCATCAGGGCCCAAGGCAGGAGAAGCCTTTTTGCTGCTGGCCTTTTTATAACTGCACTCTAGCACCTTATGCCTCTGTCGCTTATACTTTGAGATAGGCTTGGAGGATTTGGAACTAGATTTGATCACTTTGGAGGCTTGTGAAGAGACATGCTTTGTTTTGCTTCTTGCTTTTTGGCCCCCACCACTGGAAGGGGCATCTGGTGTGAGGGCAGGTACAGTTGGGGGAACCTCCAAGGGGCTGTTAGTTGAAACCGCGAGGACCTGACTCCTGTCAGTGTCTTCTGAATTGCAGATGACCGCCATTTTGGATTGTGGCTTGGGCTGGTTTCAAAATGGCGGTTGTGCCAAAAGTAACTGACAGCTTCCTCAATTAACTGTTAAAAGCAGCTTGTGCTGCTGCACACCTCTCCGCTGCTGAAAAACCTCCTCAGAACTCTCTTCCAACAAAGGTGGCTTATTAATGAGCCCCTCAAGCTGCTCACTTTGCTCGCAGTCAATTTGAAGAAGTGCGTGCACTCCACAGTGTTTTAACTTGCCACGGTTTGCCGCTCGATCTCTAAAGGGAATGAAGCACTCTTGCACTGATTTAGACTTTCCTCAGTAAGACTGCGAAGAAGCAGCCTAGATGTCAAATTGTAAGAGAAGGTACAGGTGCAATTCTCCAATTCTGCCAGGCAGAACAGTCCCCAGAGTGACAGTTGGTCTGTCAGTTATGGCCAATTCTGCATGCCACCCCTGAGGGTTAATGGCGAATCTGCACCACCCCAGCTTGGGATTTTTGGTGATATTATAGTACTCATGTAGCCCGAATCAAAGCTGAATTTAGACAATTAAATCAAATATTTTCCAAATTCTACTGGCATGCCATCCAGTGAGGGACTGAGTTGAAACTGGGATTGCCTGGCAACAGCGGCATGACTTATCAGGCTCAGTCTAATCAATGAGTGGATGAAATTAACTCAGTCTGGATACTCCTCCCCCCACTATGGAGAATTTTCTAATTTCCTCATATTCCTTGTTCATTATCACGGCAGTGCTTGGGTCCCTGTCAATTGCCATGATGTCTGACAGATTGGCCAGTACCTGCCTATCTGAAACTAGAAGTCCTGCAGCAGTGATGGCTAAGTTTTTTGTCATTGCATGCTGAAAGTGCAGGTGACAGCATGCGTGCACACCCACACCCATAATGCAATTCTCATGTGACACACCCTGCCCCCCTGCGCATGCGTGCACACCTCTGAGTCCCATTTTTGAGCCTAGTAGTCCTCCCTTCAGCATCCTGGGACAAAAACAGGGGGGTGCACCACCCTGCATGTGTATGTGACTCTTCCCCCCATGTGCATGCACATGTGACTCTGCCCCCATTTTCCCGCATGCTCCTGCGCATGCATGGCAGAGACCTGAAAATTACCTGGCCAGCGGGAGGCAAGCACAAATGCGCAGTGGAGCTGAGCTGGGGCAACAGCTCATGTGCCCACAGAGAGGGCTCTGTGTGCCACCTGTGGGGTTTTCTTTGGGTTTAATTGTATAATCTACTCAGGGTATTTGACATCTGGTTATGAAATGAACAATGGTGAAATAAAGTTTTTGAACCTTTTAGAATTATTATAGTCTTGCAGTATTGTGATCTAGAATATGATGACAGCTTCATCTAAATATTATCTATACCAGTGGTTCCCAAAGTGGGCAGTACCGCCCCCTGGGGGGCAGTAAGAGGTAAGGGGCCTGGCAGGGGGGCGGTAAGAGCCAGGAGGGAGGCAGCAGAGAAATGCTAGAAGTGACCTATGTTCCTTCTAAGGTGCGTGGCTGCATGGCCACGCATGTGGCTAGAAACCACCGCACAGCAGTTTCAAACTGCCCATAGTGATTTCTAATAGCTGCGAGGTCCTTTGTGGACAGCCACTCCAAGCCGCTTGCACCCGGCGCTGTGGCTCCCAAAACCACCAAAGCCTCACTGGCACCTCCCCCTTTGCTCGGAGCACCTCAGCTAGGTGCCGCATTACTATTGCCACCTCCTT
>JAPKID020002679.1:0-13070 GCA_026931265.2 Tropidonophis doriae | reverse complement strand
AGCTCCCATTACTTGTCCCAGCTTCTGCCAACCTAGCAGTTCGAAAGCATGTAAAAATGCAAGTAGAAAAATAGGGAGCACTTTGGAGGGAAGGTAATAGTGTTCTGTGTGCCTTTGGCGTTTAGTTATGCCTGCCACATGACCGCGGAGATCTCGTCCGACAGTGCTGGCTCTTCGGCTTTGAAATGGAAATAAGCACCCCCATCCCAGAGTTGGGAATGAGTAGCACATGTGTGCGAGAGGAACCTTTACCTTTACTTATTGTGCATATATCTTATTAGTCTTGGCTCCTGGTATTTGCCTCGACTAAATCCTGAAAGTTTAAAAAAAAAAAGATTTCAGAAGAATTTTACTACTGATTTCTTCCGAGGGTTGAGAGATAGAATCAGAATCAGAATAGAGCTGGCAGGGTTCTTGGAGGCTTCTAGTCCATCCCTCTGCTCAGGCAGGAGACCCTATTCCATTTCTGATTGGCCAATGTCACCTCCTGGTTTTTGTCTAAATATGGATTAAAATTCAAAAAATTCTGATTTCTAGCATACTGCCTTTAACCACTATGCTAAGCTGATTCTATAACAAATGCTTTATATATGTTTAATTTTTTTACAATTAATTTCCCATGGAATAAAATGTTTTAAATATAGCTTTATAATTAATTTTAACTAGGATCCCTATGGGTTATCAATAGGTTTGCTTTAATTCAGAAACTAAAACAATACTTCTTCAAGTAATCCTAAAACCACAAATTTGGCTTAAAAATCCAATACTTCTTGCACCATGTAAACAAGTTTTCAGTTCTTTGCTATAATGTCCCTGCTAGCATTTCTGATTCTGTGAAAGGTGGACATTACCTGCCAGTAAACTTTGGCTGTTCCTTTGTCTATTTATATTTATCATAATGTTCTTCCAAAAAGCTATGTATAAAATAATCTCTAATAAAAACATAAAATCACATCTTGAAAAAAGTACAATAAAATGAAAAAACAACAACATTGGCTGGAAAATTCTGGGAGTTGAGGCATGTTAAAATTGCCAAGTTTGAGAAACACTGTTTTACATCAAAATATTGCAGAGTGGTCAGTATTATACTTGGCTAGTGAGAGCCTTGCTTAGCTAGATCCTAATCTTAATCAAATGTGCAATCATGTACAAGGATTGCTTGACACAATGCACAGGTGGCTACCCACTGACATTAGACCTTCTGAACTTCTCTCCTGCTGCCTCCCATATTCATAAGTAATCTGTACATTCCTCCTAGGATTGTGAGCACTTGGGGAGTTGCTAAGTGTCAGAATTTATCTGTACAATTTTGATTAGACCAGACTTGGCAGGGGTTTATTTTCTTTTTAATGATCTCTTGCTGTGAATCTGAACTTTGAAAGGAGGAGAAGAGGGGAATGAAACAGTAATACTGGTGGGAGGTGACGGTGAGGGTTAGAAGCAGAGAATAAGAGAAAGAAAGGATAGTGAGTAAAAAGTCAAAGTGGCAATGTCTGTGCTGAGAAGCAGAATGATGAGTATCTGCTCTTGAATCTTAATTATGTTAAAGATTCCAGTGGGAATGTTTCCTTAAATGCTTTGACCATAAAAATGTCCAGCCACTAATCTGTTTTCTCATCCTTGCAGTAGCAATAAAATATACCTCTAGTTTTTTTTCTCCTTTTCTTTAGTTAGCTAGCAGCTGGTGAAACCTTTTGGCTAAAACAAACAAGGATATTTTTTAAAAAAACAAATAAACAAGCCCTTCCCCCCATATCGAGCCACTTTGCTTACTGTCTCCTACTGATTTATTAGAAAGCTCCCAAAGTGAATCTGTGCCCATTGCAATCCTTTTTCTTTTTCTGGAAGGCGTTTTTTCTTAAATGCTAAGGTCATATATTTAACATTTTAAAACTTCGCTGATTTCCCTCCAGGGGATAAACAAGTTCCAGGTGCTTCAGCCTCTAGACTGAAGAGACATGGATTAACCCCTACAGAGCATCCAGTTCAACCTTCCCTTACCTCCTCCTTCTCCCCCCCATTTTCTCATCCACTTCAGTTTTCTTTGTGCTCCTGCATCCTGCTAGGCAGGTGTCAGAGCCCTGAATGCGGGTAAAAGGCCCTGTTGATGGATACCACAGATGGAGCGTGGAAATTGGTAGAATAGGCCTCAGCCACAGGCCATTTCTAAGGACTCAACAAAAGCTGCCAAATAAGTCAACAAAAATCTTGAAGTTCACAAAGGGAAAGTGTCATTTGTCATTTACTCTGAGCCTGTGAAGGGGTATCAGCCTTGCCTGCAGTCTCTCCTCTCTTGTACCCGAGTAAACATGCTAGAGGTCACTCATGGAGATTTCACTACAAAAAAGGACACTGTAGGTCAGAAAAGGACAACAGATCTGCTCATAGCCTTCAAGTTACTGTATGGAAATAGATGTATTTGGCTTTTGGTAACTTTAAAAAAAGTAGGCTTATATGAAAAGCGCATAAATAAGTCAACTATATGGCTTACGATAATGCTTTTTGAATCGCCCCCCAAATGTATAAATTATTGGAATCTAGAAATGTATGCTTTCCATATTAGTACACGGCATCATTTCTGTATTCCATAGAAGAGATATTCATCTTCCTAAATAATATAGAGAACATTTTGCTAGACAAATTAATAAAGTTGGAAGATACCTTGTATAGATAGCGCTTAGAATGTATTATTTTGTCAGATAAAAAGTTACACATGCAGTTTTGCAACATGGCTCAAGAGCTTCAATTTTGAATAAAAAACTTTGTAAGATTTTAAGCATCCTGATGTTAGGCCAGGACTAGCATTACATATATGGTTGCTCTGCGTAGTTGTACATAGAGAAAGCCATTGATTTCAAATGGACAGCCAGAAATCCAGTCCTTAGATAAATCCATACAATACATTATATTGGAAGTTGATACATGATTTTCAAATGGTTGTCATGCTTTGCTGCTACAATTATTTAAATAAAATAGTTCCCTGAGAATAGAGACAATTAAGAGAATGAATGATTATGTGTATTAGCTGCACAGTGTCTCTCTCTATATATTTGTTTATGGTGTTCCTTAGGGGTTGATATTTGTTAACTGCCAGGAGTATTTTTGAATTGCTGAGGTATACAAGATAAACAGGAAAGATGCACATTATATGTAACCTAATTCCTATGAAATAATGCAAATTAGTGTTTAATACTATTAACTTTGATGAAATATCTCCTGGAACCATCAAACAGGTCAAAATGGGATAAAGAAGCACTCAGTTTAGTTTTAATTCTTTTAAGGAAAAAAAACAAAACGTCATGGCTGATATTTTGTAGCTTATGATTTTTTCCTCTTATTTCTAAATAAAGAAGCAGCAATCCAGCTTTCTATCCAGATGGCTCTTATCTTGATGATGTTAAGGATCTGAATGTGAAGACTTTTCTATTCTCCAAGGCCTTGGGTCAGGGTGATGGTTGAGCCTCTTTTGGATAGCTTTTTGTTGATATGTTTTTCTTCAGCTGATCATGAATATTTTTCCTTTTGTGATATTTGTCTTGCTTTTTAAATTGTGAGCTTTGCAGAGTCCTTGAGAGTTAGATGGACTCCGAATTGGTTAAAAATAAAAAGGAAGTAAGTTGTGGGGAGCCGAGAACAGTGAGATAGTTTGGATCCTAAGATCAGCAGAGGGGATGTCTGAGAAAAAAATTTGTCTAGCTGGAGTGTATTCAAAATTATCCTTATAAGATGACTTTTAAGATTCATTAAGCTTAATTGAAGCATATCATTAAACCCAGTGGTGAAATTCAAATTGTTTTACTATTGGTTCTGGGGTGTGGCTTGGTGAGTGTGGCAGGGGAAGGATACTGCAACATCTCCATTTCCACCCCACTACAGTGGAAGGATACTGCAAAATCCCCATTCCCTCCCCCCTCTGGGGCCAGCCAGAAGTGAATTTCACCTCTGTTTAAAACTCATACACTGACTTTTGACTGATGCTAAGATAAAGACCATCAATGGTAGCTATTGGAAAATCCTGTAACTCAGTGTTTCATGAAGGTATGTGCATGAGAAACCAGCTCTTTAGAGACACTGAAATCCTATCATGTTTAAGGTGGTCTAGCACACATGCCTGTGGCCATCAGTTCCGGCCACTATGAAGTGATAAGGCTTAGCTAGGGTGATAGAACTACTTTGCAATTCTTAGTTCCATGTTCAATTGATTTTAAATGTTTAATTCTTGTTGGTTTATATTTCTAGCTAATTACCAAACTTAAATAAATACATTCAGAGGGTCAGTTCAGCCTTTTTATTTAACAAAGCAATACTCAGATAATTCCAAAATTGTTCCCATTTAAAGAAAGCAAAGAGATTGCTAAAACTCCTTTTGTTCAGGTAATCTTACTTACAGGTGCTAAGGGGATATAATAATAGAAAAACAGATTTTTTTCCCCCTATACTACACTGTAAAGTATGTTTTTAAAAGGATTTCAATATACTTGATTGAATTTGTTTTGTATTTGCATTCCATCTGTCTTTCAACTTATTTGAGAATTTATGCTAGAGAATTGGATATAGCTGAATCCTGTTTTCAGCTAATTATATTTATTATTTATTTACATTTACTAAATTTGTAAGGTCATCAAATTTCAACAACTTGGTGGTCAACAGAAAACAACAAGAACAAAGAATAAACTAAGGCAAGACAAATTAAAAGCCCCAAATATTTATTTATTATTGCAATTTATATAACTCTCTCTCACGCTGAGTTGTTTTGTATTTTTTTGTATTTGTTGTTGTATTGTTGGAATTTTAGGAGGCTGCTTACTTAGTTGCTGTGAACCATATGGCTCACAGCAACTAAGAAACCCCCCCCCAATGAACAATACAACAACAAATACAAAACAGTACAAAACAACAAGACACACACAAACAGAAAATAAAAACATCTCTATAATGACACAATCTATAGGCAGTGTATACCAAAGACCAGCAACTATTAAAATAGTAACATGTTCTACCCCAAGCAGATGGCCAAACCAAGTCTTTAAGACCTAACAAAAAGTCAGGAAGGGGTTAAGACCAATCTGATCTCTTGGGAGACGATGTTCCAAGAGAAAAGGCTCCCAGCTGGCATTCCCTAGCAGATGGGGCTGGGCACATGCCTCTCCTACACTATTTCTTCTACCAGGACAAGCAGTCCCTCAAGTAATATAACATATAAAATAGCAACCAAATGCAATAATAAAAACAACAAAAAAGGGGACCTGAACTTAAATGCTTGAGAGGAAAAAAGTCAGTCATAATGGTTTTCCTAAAGACAAGCAGAATTGGGGCCTTATGTGTTGCCATAGTAACTATGAACCCTTAGTTGCTCCAGAATGTTGGTAAGGATATGGCTATTGATCCTTAAGAGATACTGTATATATTCAGCAATAACCTCTGGGCACCTTTGCCAGTTCAGGCAGAGAAAATGCTTGGTGAAAAGGAAAAATAGTGCATATAACTTTTAATTTGGCATATAGTAGGGCAGGGCTGTCAAACTCATGGCCCACGGACTGGATGCATCAAGTGCTGACCACACCCATGCCTGATTTAGGGAAGGGGGAGAATCATGATACATTATGTGATGACGCAAGTTTGACACCCCTGTAGTAGGGTAACAACATATCCAAGTTGATCCATAAGCCCAACATAAAATACATACATATTAGATTACTATACAATCATGTATAAAACAAAAAGAAGTTGTAATATTATCATCATCCTATCTACATCCTAAATACCAGTGAATATGATGGGAGACAAGAAACTTCCTATCTCTTTCCTCCTGATACAAACCAGATTGGGCTATATCTTGATGAACTTGCATTTAAGACCAACATGAGTGTGTAAAAAGGCAGATCAATAGGTTTCTCAGAAACTTTCCATCTGGCAGAACAATTGTAACTGACCAGAGATTGTGCTTCTCTTCATCTAGTTTGCATGTGACATATCTCCTACTGCATGTCCATCTATTATTCAACAGGCACTAATCACCAGGAAGGCATACTTAGTTATGCATAGAATCAAAGTCACCAGCAAACAGATGATGAACCAGAACAATCGCAATCTCATTTTCCCAGCTCACATTTATTTCTATGAATTATATTGACTTCCAATTAAAGAAGCCTATACTGAATCCCATTACTTAAATTTTAAAAGGTTCTTGTCTAGTGACAGCACCTCAAATGTGATATACTTTTTGATTCCAAGCAAATACTGTCAGCACATTTTTATCAGCTGCAGATAAGAAAAACAATATATTTCTCTATTCTTGTGCTAGTAGTAGTCAAACACATGTACAGCTTATTTTGTAATTTCCTCTTTGCTTCACAATCATGTCCGATGTTTTAAGCGTGCTATTAGCTTCTGCATCAAGTTAGTCAGGGAATCATATGGACCCAGAAATGCACTTGCTGAAGTCAAAGTCCAAAGTGCCAGCAAGGATATCTTTGGAACAGTACTGCAAGCAAAGTCATGCAGGAATGGCTCCCTTACATAAAATGCCAGCACCTTTAAGTAGTGTGGACTTCAGCTACAGAATTTGCTAGCTGAAGTCAACCAGAGGTGGGTTACTCTCAGTTCGGCCCAGATCGAGCAAACCAGTAGTAGCAACAGCGGGAGGCTCTGTCCAACCACCTAGGCCTTTCTGCGCATGCATCACACATGTGCCTGAATCGGTAGTAAAAAAATTGGCAACCCACCACTGAAGTCAACATATCTTGAAGTTGCAAAAGTTGAGGATAAAATAAAAGTTGTAAATTAATTAATCTGAAAATCGTTTATTATGTTCTTGCATTTTATATTGTTTTAAGGCATGCATTTTATGCAAATATACTAAATATAGAAGTTTGTTTGCGATGAATTTATTTTAATTTTTCATTCCAGTTTTGAGTTTTCAATTTTTAGAATCCACTAATCTTCCTGCAAATCATAATGTTTAATTCTAAGCAAAATACATTAGAGTTTACAATGTTGAATACACTTGGTCAACGTCTTCAAGTCTTTGCTTCTATAGAATGAGTAATTCTATAGAAGCAAAGACTTGAAGACATTGGCCAAGTGTATTCAGCATGGTGAACTCTAATGTATTTTGCTTAGAACTAAACTTTATGATTTGCAGGTTATAATTAATGCTTTAATGCATTGGGTCAAACTAGCCAATTTTAATAAGTTGTAGTGAAACCATGAACAGTGCACAGAGGAACTGTGGCATTAGATGGCTGGAAAGGCAACCCTAGCCCACCAAGTTTAGAAAGAAAAATGACTATATTTTCTGAAGTTTCTATAAAGAATTATTCAGACATTGAAGGAAATATGTTGTAGCATCCTCTAATATTCCAAGACTGCTTATTGTTTAAAATTGGACTACTGTTATTTGAATAAAACACAATTTGCCTAGTGCTAGTTTCCGTCATTTTTCTCCTGCTCCCCAATCCAATATTAATTTCTCCATTGCTTGTTTGCTTGCTTTCTAGCTTCAGCACAACAATCTGATGAAGGTTCTGATATTGATTCTGAGCCAGATTTGCCACTGAAGAGAAAGCAACGGCGAAGCAGAACCACTTTCACAGCAGAACAATTAGAAGAGCTGGAGAGGGCTTTTGAGAGGACTCATTATCCTGACATTTACACCAGAGAGGAACTTGCACAAAGAGCTAAACTCACAGAGGCTCGGGTTCAGGTGAATATTATCCTAAAAGTTCCAAGCAGCCTTTACTATTAGTTGTGTGGGGGAACAGATGTGTCTTTCATAAAGATTTGTTTTCCTTGGTGAAGAATGATGAGATAAGTTATGCTGCAGGACCATTTTTATTTTGGAGTTATCAGAACATTCTGTGGTGCTGAAAGAAGGTCTTCGGATCCCACACTTGATGCATAATTTATTTAGGTAACTGGGGTAAGAAAATCAGTGTGATTTATATTTTGAAACACATTGGACGGTCCTTATTTTTTTATCATTTAAAACAGAAAGTATGAGAGATAAATACATAAAAACAGATCATTAAATATATTGGCATGTTTCAGATATTGAAACTGAAAATTAAATTGACTACGGCTACAAAATAACTACTAAAAAACCTCTGCAAATTTGAACTCCTTACTTTAAATATTTGCATATTCAGTTCTGGGATGTTTGCTTTAAAGAGGACCATCAACATTCATATTTTTCTAATGCAGTGTCTCACAGCTACAAGAAAAGCAGAAGTCTCATTAACGTAACAGCTGTCTTAATGTGGCTTTAACCCTGTGACATTTTACATTCCTTATGGTTTTTCTGGTTCCCTTGAGACACGTTGTGTCTCACACTCACTTCTGTGATCTCCAGTCTGGCAAATTTTCTACTGTGTAGAACATATGGACTTTCCCCTTAAAACAGCACAAAGAAAGGGGGAAACAACCACAATCAATCAATGGTTAACGTATCAGTGGGAGTGAACTTTTGGGAATTAAAAGAAGATCTGGGAATTTAAGTGCCACTTGTCTGTACCTTGCACCATTGAAATAGAAAACTCCAGGGAACTCTTGACATTTATCTTCCCAACCACCATACTTCCAATAACTCTCCATGTGCTCAAAGAACACATTTCTGCCTGAATCTTGGTGCTTGTGTAGTCACATAAACACTTAAATTTCTACTTAGGGAAATTCTTAAGTTGTAGTCAGAACAATGTTATCTGCTAGTAAATAGTTCAAAAAAGGGCTGCATTTGTTGAATGTCTGTTATTTGAAATATATCCAGTTTTACAGAAAGGTTTACATTAAACGGTGGCAAATGTATAAACCAAGGCAATAATCTCAGAAAGAGACGGGTAAGAAAGTATGTACATAAAGTTATAATGATAGACATATTAATCTGATTGTCACAATGCTTGGAATTGTTAAAAAAAATCCTGGATAAAGCGAATTGCTGAATAAATAAATGGAACCAAATGCTGTTGAGCAAGGATTTTTTTGGAGTAATAGATAAATTGACTTCAACCAATCTCTTGCACATCCAAAAACTCAGCAGTGTAAATTGCTGCAGCAAGATTATTGAGATAGCTCTTTGAGATGGCCAGTGTGACAAATATTCTCTGCAAATATTACTTCTTTTAAGACTTTAACAACAATTGGCTGTCAAATATCAAATACAAAATATCAGGTCACCCATACAGTAGTTCTGAACTTATGAGTACAATTTGGATTGGAACCTCTGTTGCTAAGACATGGTAGATAAGTTGTGCATAATTTTATGACCCCTTTTGCTGCAGTCATCAAACAAATCACATAGCTATTAAGCACATCTCGGTTCCTGTTCTGATATTGCTTGTTGGAAACCCCCCTAGAAAGATTTCAAACAGTAATCACATGAATCCGGGAGAGCTGCACTGAAATTTACAGAGAAGTATTTTCAAAGTTCATGGTGCAAAATGTTTTTAAATTTCAGCATAATATTTCCAAGAGTCACATTTAGTGATGACCATTTAATTCTTGTTACAATTCATAATTGTGCCAGAAAGCATTCTGAATTTCTCTATGCAAGTTTTCTCATATTAAAACTAGGTTATCTTCAATTAGTTGGTGCTTTGCTATTTGGGCATTTAAGTTCTAGTCACACACCAGAAATTTAAGCTTCCTATGTTAAATATATTTCACATAACGAAGACGCATGAACACAATCAAGCAATGTCACATTTATAGTTTAGGACAGTGTTTCCAACCTCAGCAACTTTAAGAGGTGAGGACTTCAATTCCCAGAATTCTACAGCCAGCACAATCAGATAAATGGTTTTATCTTTTAAATAGTGAATCACTGGAGCAAAATTCCCTGTGAAAAATAGAACACGAATTTCAATAGGTTTGGATATATCAGTTCAATATATTCAGGTTTGGAATGGAACAGACTAGATGACCTTGTGATGATTTCCAACTCAATTTCCCAATATTTACATTTCCCCCCTTTGTTATCATTTTTCTCTGAAGTAGTTTATAACTGGACAAGGCAAGATCTTATTCCATTGATGCTGGCTGGGTATCCTTTCAAAGCTGTGGTTCTTCCCCCAGGCTTAACTTCGTGAAATTGGCCGTGACATTTCAACTGACTTATCCTAAACAGAAAATTACCAATGTGCTTTTAAGGGAACAAGATCTCTCATTCAAATAGGCAAAATGTTTGAAAAGAGAATTTATCAAGACAATAGAGGATAGTTTCCTCTAAACAGAGCCTGAGCTTTACAAGGATGAATGCCAAATACGTACCAAATCAAAAGACTAGTGCATTGATAGAGACACATCTAATTTAAGCCAGAAAATGTACCTCCCTCTTTGCTGCAATACTGTATATCTGAAGTATTTATTTAATTTTAGGCTGATTCAGTGGCCATGAAAGAAATGACAAGGCGGTGTGGGGTGGGGGGGAAAGATTGGAAGTAATAGACATTAAACTATGGAAGGATATGATCAAAAAAGGGAAGGAGAGAATGATGGAATTTTGGATAAAAAGAAAAACAAAATTAGGAAGTTTACCACTGCAATAGTATCACAAAGGTAGCACAAAAATACATACAGACATAAACATATACTAATACACACAATATGGCAAGTGTCCCATTATCTCCTTTGTGATTATGTTGCTGAGACAACCCCATGACTCTGTGTGTGTGTGTGTGTGTGTGTGTGTGTGTGTGTGTCTTCCCCAGCCTGGTGCCCTCCTACTAGGATGTTCTTATTCTCATATCATCTCAGTTGTCATGCCTTTGATTGACAATGTCCTTTTAGAAAATAGTACAAGAATAAATATCTCTAAATGATTGGAAGATATAGGGAATCACGGTCTGGATATGGACAAGGATGCATATCAGAGGAAAGTTTGCCTCTTTCCAATGTTGCTATGCTGTTTGTTATGCTTATTTTACTTAGCGGTGGATCTCCCACCTTCATATTGGTCCAATTAACTTTTCAGAACAATTTTTAACTGGAGGGCATGCCTTTGTATGCTGAAAGATGGGGCAGGGGAATGAATGGAAAGAAATGTGTTCCAGGGCTTGTGTTCACTGGTGGCTCATTTTCATATACTTGGAAGGAAACACAGCAGCACTTCCTTTGTTGTGGAGAACATGCATGACATCCTTATCATTAGCCATAATGAAATCATTGGTTCTTGAAAAAGAAGATAGTGACAAGAGAGTGTAAATGCTATGCCAGTAAAGGGTAGTGTCCTGTATTAGTAAGATTCAATTCCTAGTCCACAAATGGAATAATAGCACAATCTTGTCTTTTATATCAGAACTAGAAATATCTTGAGTCAGTACTACGACTGTGACAAAACATGGTCTCAAGAAATTGGCCCTTTAAATCATAACCTGTATATTTGTTATCTACTGCAATAGCACACAGTTGAGGATAAATATTAGTAGGGAAAAAGTGAAGCATCACCTGAAATCAGAAAGGTATGCCCTGAATTGGAAACTCATATGGCTATGTTCTTCAAACTAAAATAAGTCAATTTAAACACACTAAGGAAATGTCACTTTTTATTTTAACAAAAGGCAAGCTTTCTTAATGAGACTATATAATAAAAAGATGGCACTTAATTAAAAATAATTACTTTTATTAGGGTAATGAAAATAGTAAAATAAATAGAATTATTGAATATTATTGACAGGAAAATTAAACTAATAATTACTATTTATAAGTAAATTAAAATAATAATTACAACTAGAGTAAAATGTCCAGTTAAGTAGAAGAACCTTTATAATACAAAGAACAAACATGAAAAGAACCTTAATAGAGTTTATTTAACATTGAATGCAATCACAGATTAGGCTTTTTCACATGCCACAACTAACTTAACACCAGTCCATTACAGGATGAGGCTGCCTTTATAAAATAGGATAAGTATCTAGAATAGAATAGATACAGCTTAGATAAGATAGCATCTTGAAACCAAATGTCTATGTAGATTTCAGTCATCCAGCTCATAGTTGTCTCAAAGGTGGCTTTTCAAAAGGCAACTGGACTGTTGAGGAAAAAGAACAGATGAACAGAGTCAGCAACCAGTCATCCTGCTGATGAAGCTTCTTGGATGAGAAGTGAAACACTCTCCTTCTCCTCCTCTTTGTCCTGGAAACAGTTCAGTTGTCTTTTGAAAAAACAACTTTGAGTCATCTTGAAACCAAGGCAAAGAAGACAAAGAAGGTTTCATGGATGCTAATTAACTTTTGAGGTAAAGCTGATAAATTTTAATAATTAGTGTTATTGGCCATCCTCTATTCATTCAGCTATGTACAGTGACCCATAATTCTGAATTAGTTAAAACTTTCACGAACCTTTTAGTTATAATCTAATCCAATGCAAATAAGACATATATCAATACAGTCTGACAAATGCTGAATGCATTTCAAAATGATTTAACCTATTTCTAGGTTTGGTTTAGCAATCGTCGAGCCAGATGGAGGAAGCAAGCTGGGGCCAATCAGTTGATGGCTTTCAATCACTTGATTCCAGGAGGTTTCCCACCCTCTGCCATGCCAACTCTGCCAACTTATCAGTTATCAGAATCTTCCTATCAACCTACTTCTATTCCACAAGGTAGACTTGAAAGATTATTTTTAACTGTACTTTGACATATTATTTATTCCTTTGAAGTTCTGAACCTCTGAAAATCATAATTACCGCTCCATAAATGTTTACACTGGTTTCAGTGGAACAGCATTAACATGGAAGGTGAAATCTGGAAATCAGTTTCAGATGTTCATCTTTTACAATTGGAGAACCTCTAGACTCATGGCTAGGAATGAAGACTATTGTATTTCCATATGTTTGGAGAGTTATGAATTGCAGCTTGATCAGGTTCATCACCCATTCTGGTCCATCATTGAAGGTAACTGTTTTATAATGGTAAATGCTATGTTTAATGCTGCCTCCAAGAATAAATTCTGACAAGAGTTGGATATAATACTTGAGCAGACAAAAGCCAGATTGGAATTTAAAGAGTTCTGAAACTTTATTAAACAATCATGTGCTTTATTATAGAAAACTTAAAATCAGTTGTTGTCATGGATTCT
>JAPKID020002678.1:0-13070 GCA_026931265.2 Tropidonophis doriae | reverse complement strand
CGGCGGACGAGTCAAAAGACTCGTCCGACGCCTCCGGCGGCAGGAAGCGAAGTGGGTGATTATTTTAATATAGGATGAAGCAAGCAGTTTCACCATTAACAAACTGGTGCTAATACTTTATCCACTGCTAAATGCCTAAACGCCAAGTCTCCTTAATCAATGGCAGGCAGCAGAAGATATTTAGTTAATGTTGGTGGATGTGATTTTAAAAATATTTTTTTCCTGAGATGAGGTGGATGGATTTGAACCATATCTGGTTACATCTAGATCAGGGTGATAGCATGAGAATTAACCATTTCCCTGTGTAGCTACTATATTTATCTTGCCACTGAAGCAGATGTCACTATAAATAGCTACTGCTAGATGATGTCAGGTAAAAAAAACACCTGTCCATTTCCTCTCACAGCATTTTAGGTGTAGGCTTTCAGGCCACTTGTTCCTAGCAAAAGACAAAGCAAAAAAGCAACATACAACAGGTAATAATGTAACAGCTAATTGGGCTCCTCAATGCTGGCAATCTTGTACTTTTTCCATGCTGAATGCTCACACTGGTCCAAATTAAGAAGCAAAGTCTTTGGAGGCTTGCTTCAAATCAAGAAGGCTGGTCTTTAACATTTGCAATGGGATGTCTACTTTCTGTTGAAATAGGATTCATTCAATCATGACCTCTGTCATGCCTTTCAAATCTATTCTTTTCTAGTTGTAACACTAGAATATGGCCAAATGATAAAGTTTCCCTTATAGCCGAGGTAGCAGAGTGGTAAGAGTGCATGCAGTACTGCAGGCTACTTCTGCTGACTGCCAGCTGCCTGCAATTTGGCAGATCAAATCTCACCAGGTTCAAGATTGACTCAGCCTTCCATCCTTCCCAGGTGGGAAAAATGAGGACCCAGATTGTTAGGGGAAATATGCTGACTCTGTAAACCACTTAGAGAGGGTTGTAAAAGCACTATGAAGTAGTATATAAGTCTAAGTGCTATTGCTATTAAGTCAGTATTAAGTCTCCTGATGATTTAATGAACTCAACCTTGCTGTTTTCTTGAGTAAGGAAGGGATGTGGTCATTTTCCAGAATATTTTTCAGTCTAACATACAGCTATGGGATTTCCTGTTTGTATCTCATCTAAAAGCTAAGTAGGATTTACTCTGACCCACATAATTTTCAGGACCCCATATGTTGGGCAGATCCAGCTACCAAAAAATGGCCGAGTCATATGTAATACTTTTTAAATGTTTAGCAGCTTCTGTCTATATATCATAGGATTCTTCCAGATTTTTCCAAGTCCTGCAAACTTCCTTCTGTTTCTTCTAGAATTCTACACACAGCAATCTAACAGGTACGTAGGTGGCTTAATGAAGAAAGGATTCAAACTTCTTGCAAAATGTTATATTGGGAGCGATTCCAACTTGAAAATGTCCCCCTAGTCAGTATTTATCATGAGTCAATTAATCTCTCTGGAAAAGAAACAATGAACAATGAACATGAACATCATAGTAGCAATAAACATGATTTTATTGATTTGTCAGATTCCAGCATGGTTTTTGTTATTGATGATGTTCCTTTATCCAAAGTGAAATCACCCATGCATTTCTCTTCTCCTTACCCAAATTAAAATATATCCAAACAAGAAGTCCTACTAAAGAACTATAAGTAGTACCTTACAGATGCTGTCAGAAGATAATGGATCCTTGTTCCAAATTTAGCAGTAGTTCTTTAATCTGATGCTTGCTTCTTTGGCAGTAAAAGTCTTTCAACTCTGTAATTTCAAGAACACAGACATCAGTTTTGGCTGTTGTTCATCTTGGAAATGTTGAACAGCCTACATTAAAAGATTAACATTACCATTAAGCAGAAAAAGATCGATCCTGGTAAATGTTGGAAGATAAATAATAGAAATTTATTAAACTATCTGTTCATACAGGCTGGACTGGCCTGACGACTGTCCCCCTTTTAGTATAGTTAGTTAGTGTAGTTTAGAAGATTAACTGGGAATTTTAATTTAAAACGGGTAAATTTTATTTCATTGTTTTTACACAGGCTTAGGTTAGTTTAATATGTTTTTAGTTTAATATATTTATTGTACATTTTGTATTCGTTTTTAATTGCCTGTGAACCGCCCCAAGTCCCTTCGGGGAGAGGGGGCGGTCTATAAATCTACTAAAATAAAAATAAATAAAAATAAATAAACTAGGCTGTCCTGTTTCCCAGATGTGGTGAAGGAAGCTGCCCAATCATCAACACCATATATTTAGGTATGATTCAATGACCTGCCTGGACATCTTTTATATATAGAATGCATATGTGAATCATGTATATACATTACATTTATATCCTGCCTTTCTTTTGGATTCAAGGCAACCTATATTGCTGAAGGTGAGGTCTTCTGTAATTTTTCTTCACAACAATCATATGTGATAAGTTGGACTGAGAGACCATGCTATGCCCTCCAACACTTAGTGATTTCCATGGTCTGTTTGAAACTCGAATTTCATCTCCCTAATTCAAGTCAACACCATCATATATTGATTGTACTGTTCTTTGACCATGTATACAGAATACAATCGACCCAATCAAGTAGGTTTAGCTCAAGCAGAGAAAATGGAAGCATAAACTAAGCTTAGTTTTATGCATTTTGCATGCGCTTTTTGTGACTTAGCAGGTGGCTCTGTTTGATTAGTTCATGGCTCTATTCTATTGTATTAACTCAACAAATGGGTTGTTTAGTGTGAATGCAGATTTGTCACAGATAGCAGCAAAAAGTGATAGGTTCTTTGCCTCAATTTGTGCAGACAATTCCCTTAAAATTGCCACTGAGCCAATTCAGCCCATCTGAGGGACCAAGGTTGGAGAAAGTATTAAATATAACAGAAATATTGTTAATGCACTGTTTTGTTTTTGCCCTTAGAAACACTCTATAGGTTAATAGTGCCACTTGCTCTGTTTTTAACTATAGAGCTAATGGTCTCTGTATTGCAAAGATAACAGATTAATTGTGAACTAAGTTGTTTGGGACATGAATCTTTACCTCCTGAAAGCTAACTTGTTAGACCTCATGTATAAAGATCCCATGCAGTTTCTAGATGTGACTCTGACTGGCTATACATGCATGCATATGTTTTTCATTTCAGTGTAAGTAGCATTATGCAAAGCAATAAGAAGAAATAAAGAAATAAGAAGTAGGAAACAAACAAAAATAAATGCATGAAAAAGAAAAAAGAAAATACTAACTCTCATGTTTATAATTTACTCTATTCACATTTCAAATGGTGATTTCCTATATGAGCTCACTCTACCATGATAACTTTGGTAAAAACTGAGACTTTTACATATATTATTTTAAAATAAATTAGAGAAGGAATAAATCAGAACATCAAACTTAATGGTACCCATCCCACCTACAGTATTTCCTGCTAACAATGAAGACAGTTCCAATCACCTTCTGATACATTTTGGCCAATGTGCCACAACACAACCAGTGCTCAGATTCACCACAAATTTGCACCACAACAAACAGGTTATATTATGCAAGCTATATTATGAGCTCTAACCTAGAGACAACTTTGCAATTCAACTTATCACCCCACATCCTGCAATTAGGGCTTGGCAATGTCCAAACAGGCAAGCTAGTGGTCAAGCCATTGTGATCTAAGCCCAGGTTTTTTGTGTGTTGCATGCACATATAAAGGGGTGAAGCTTTGAGAGCAATGTTGCAATAGTGACCTCGCCTGCTTTGACTCACATACCCCTCTGCACAAACTGCTTTATTTAAATCATACTGAATTATTCAGCGACCATTTTGCAGAGTAAACCTTCTTTGGCCTAGATTCTGTATCTCTGTTGCATGTTCTTGGGATTAAACATCAGTGAACAATGTAGGAAGCATCAAAATTTAAGTACTGATGTTTTAGCGAATTGTTTTCTAACATCTGTTCAAAAATCCATTCTTACATACATCTGCATTAACTTGTGGTTTTTCTGTGAAGAAAAAAGTGTAATGTTTTTAAATCAGAATTTTTTAATATATTTTCATACAAAATGCACATTTGCAAAAGTAGCATCTCAGGATGGTAAATTGTTTCTGATATTTCATTGATCTGTGCTTTGTTGCACAGAATTCAGAGAACCATTACAACTTTCACCAAGTTCTGGTCTATCTGCAAAATCTAGAGAAGCAGGAAGTCTCCAGAATAACTCTGTTCTGATGTAGACTGGATTAGTTCCTTTTAACGTCCTGAAGATGGGCGTTCTCCAAACATCCGTGTCCTCACTGAGCTCTTAGAGTGTTTTTAGAGTGTTTTTGGATAACTTGGGAAATCCCATCTGGTAGTCTATGAAGGGCACTGACAGCTTGTGGGTTTCTTAATTCTGCAAGAATGTTCATGTAAACTATTAATGAAATTATATTTAAAAAGAAAAATGTTCCGAGAATCCTGCAACATTTTAATGCCTCATTAAAATCATTAGTAATGCTAATATTAGAAATAACTCCCTTCATCTTTCAGGGAACCCCAAAATAAATCATAATCAAACATTTGCTAATGCATAGGCAGGGAAATAATTTATATGCTACTGGCATATAGGCATCACGTCCTCCTCAAAAGATGAGCTGGTAAGGTCATACCATTAGAAAGCACTGGCAACCATTTCTGCCTCTGGAAATTCACTGTAGACGATATTCTCTTTTCATTTTAATTAAAAATACTGAATATTGTTTATGATTTTTTTTATCTATGAGAAAAATATATAGTGAGGCTGTCATCCAACCGAGGCTTTTGTGGAACACTAGATGCAAACAATGACATGCTTCACTGACCTGAATGACTTACAAAAGCCATTTATATTCAGTACTCTCATTTAGGCTATCTTTAAAAATGAGTAAGAGACATATATTAATAGCAAGAAACTGAGAGGGTGATTGCATCACTGCCCATCTCCAGACTTATTGCAACACTTCATTCTCCATCAGTTCAACTGACATGGCAGTGTAAATGTCGTATATAGTAGTCCGTTAAAATTTTACTACAAGAAGAAGCTCAGCTTGTAGGCAGTTATCCCTTTGAGGTCCAACTTTTTCTCGGCAGAAAGGATTCCTCCTCATGTTTTATATTCCCCGTGGAGAGAAGCACTTTCAAAATGCTTTCTTGAAAGAGTTTTGCGTAGAATTCCTGGCATGACGTTGTAGTTGATGGACATGGGTTTTATTTCTGTGTGCCTGTCTGACTGCAGATCCTCAGCACATGTATGAATTGTTGCCATTTAGCAGGTGGCATGAATTTAGTATGTGGCATAAAAGTAGAACTAATGACCAAACGAATGTAGGATTTGATATATAAAGATGGGATAGTGTGAGAGCATTGCATAGAATTGTTCATTGTATGTAAAGATATAGTGTATACGGGGTGAAATGCTCTGAAGTCTGCTACCGGTTCGCTTAGCATGCACATGCAGGCTTTGCACGCATGTGCATCAAACGTGCGCTTCGTGTGCATGCACACCGCAGGCGCTACAGTGCAGCCCTGAAAAAGGAGGATTAAGAAGCCTGATTAAGAAGCCTTTTCTGAGTCTGCAAAGGTAAGTAGAACAGCAAGGGTGAGTAAAAGCTGTGCCACGTAATTTATATTTGCTAGAAAGCAGGATTTCCTGCTTTCTAGCGAGTATAAATCATGCAGCATAGCTGATTGTCACACAGCTGATCACTGGAACTACCGGTTCACCTGAAGCAGTAGCATTTTTTACTACCAGTTCAGGCAAACTGGTCTGAATCAGGAGCATTTCACCCCTGAGCATATAGCTTTTTCAGGGTTTTTTTTTTAATGCCATTATGTGAAGTGCTAGGTATCATGTGATCCTATACATAGTTGCTTACAAGAAAACTTTATTGAGTTTCATGGGACTTACTTCTGAGTAAATACTCACAGCTTTGCATGCTACCTCTCCCTTCTGAAATAGAGATAGGGCATTAAATATGAGACAGGAGAATGTATGTCCAAGTACCAATTGTTTTCAATACATTTAGAAGACTGCCTTATTTTTTACTGTGAAAATATAAATGAATTACAGCAAGAAATTAAGTCTTAGAAAGGATTCACCAGAATCATGCAACATTCAATAGAAACCACTCCCAACAAATGTACATGGGTTAAAGCCTTATGTATCCTGCAACATGATACATGATAGACAGGCCACTTATTGTAGAAGCAAAATGTACGGAATTAAAAAAATATTTCAATCCTTTGCCATCTGAATTTAGATTTGAACTTCAGACAGAGACAGCTTGATAGATACACTATAAGGGAGACTGGATAAATGTAATGCAAAAAAATGAACGCAAATTCCAAAGAGTGAAAATACTGTACTCAGAATCTTCCTCTTGGAGCAAGGAGCCATTGCAAAAGAATAATTATAAATGCCTCCCAAAACATCAGAAAACTAGGAATCATGCAAGTTACTAGTCCTAATATATTCCAATCTCCAATCTCCACTTTGGGAATGGCCTACATTTGCTGTCTTTTTTGATGTTCCCAACTTTGGTATTTGGCTGGTTTCATCTTTCTGGTATCTCTCATAAGCCTCAACTCATTTTGAATTATTTTTCTATCTGACATAATTACTACAATTTATGCAAGCTGTTTTGTATTTATCTTTGGTAAGTCTCCTTTCCATTTCCCATATATGTCCTGCTTTTCTCTGAAACATTTTAGAGTTCCGCATCATGTATTCAGACTGGTTTCTCTCTAGATTTCTTCCATTTGTCCTCATTATGAGAATTGTTTGCAGATATATCTTCAAAATCTCATTTCATAGAATTTCCCAACCTTCCTGGACATTGCTCTCCTTTAGGATTTCAATCATTGGATGCTACCTTAGTGTCATCAGAGTTCCTCAAAATCTGAGCTTCTGAAGTCCAAGTCGCATGTTGGACTCTTAGTTCTTCCTCCTTTCATATCACCAATTTAATGCTAACATGGTCAGTTTCCACCCAGCTGCCAGTCACTTTCAGTTTTTCAATCTTGGTGGGGATTAGGTCCAAGATAAGAGACCCTGATGTCTTTTCTTCCACTTCTGACAAATGAAATTGTCAACAAGAGAGGTCAAGAATGTGTTGGACCTCTGACTCATAGCAGACTTAGATTCTGAGAAGTTTGAAAAATATTTTATCGTTCTGAATGACAGATAATGGGTGGGTGAATGAGTGGGTGTCGGTGGCTGCATGGCTGGATAAAAGAAAGGCAGTTGTGAAATTGAGACAGAGAACTGCTAGGGAACTGGACCTTGGACAGCTCTATGGTTCAAATTAAAACGAAAGGTAGATTTGCTTGTGTAGGTTTTGTAAGGGCCGTCAAATGCTCTTATCATGCTATGCCATAACAGTTTACAACTGATAATTTTAACATCAATTAGTATGAAATACTTCTTCGTGTTCCATTTGAACTCTCTTGTTCGGGAGTATGCCTATCAGATTGGGAATAATTTTCTTATTTTATTCTGTGTTAATTTCCATTCTTTTTTTTTTAAAAAAAGGCTCAGTTACAATTATTTTACAAAAAGTGGCCCATATTTAATACACGTAGAAACATCCAGTATTCACTAAAATTCCAGTTAGTAAGGTAGTACCCAACTGGTATCGGGTTAAATTATATATCAGGGTTCCAAGTAACACTCCCAATGAAATAAGACTCCAAGGCATGAAGTTCCTCAAAGTTCCATTTTATTAGAGATGTCATATTGACACGTCTGGGAAAACACGTATCTGAAAGCTTCCAGGTTTTCCCCACCCAAACGAAAGTCAAAGATCCATCTCCTGCACCTGCAAGTCCATCACATGGTCCAGTCAATTCACCCTCCCAACTGAAGACAATCCCCAGTCACTCCCATGCAGGTGCAGTCCGAATGTCCTTGACTCCCAGAGAAAGGAATATTGTTATCGCTAATCCTTCACGACTCCTTGCAATTCCCCCTTCCATTTTCCCAGGCACTAAATGTGGCAGCCCTGAAGCTCCAATGAAAAAGATGGCTTCCAGGGCTGACATTAAAGTCCTGGTAATATATTTGAATATTTGGCCCATTGCCTGGAAAAATATCTTGCTGAATTAATACTCTTCAGTGATGTCCAGTAGTCTCTGTTTCAGTGAACAATATTATACAGTCTTTGAAAATTGTGTTTTCATACTTCTATGCACCCATGTATTCCAGGTCTTTGCAGGAGACTGACACTACCTTGTGCTTCCTGCTGAAATCAGTCATAGTGAAACCTGCCATTAAGTTTACTCCTGTGTAAAAAGCGAGGGAGGGGAGAACCTCTTTAGAGATAGCTAAAAAAAAGAAGAAGAAGCACTTCCCCACCACTATTCACTCTGCTTTCCTCCAAGAATTTAAGATGGAGGGCTAAATAGTACAATGTTGCCCACACACTTGATGAAATAACTCGCATGGTTAAAATGTCCCAGCAGAGCCAGATTTTTATCCTAAGAAGCTTATGTTTAAGACAATTCAAACTAGATTCCTGAATATTAATCTTTTCTGCTTAATTTAGTTTTTCTTCTAAACTAAAATGCAATTTAATTGACTCAAACTGTGCAATGCTCTTCAGTGATAGCACTAAGGCTAAGAAAGTCATTTATTTGGGGGAGAAAATTTAGCCACATTATTCTTATCCAATAATGCACCTATCACAGTTAAAATTAATTGTTCCAATCTAGTAAGCTATGAAAGAAATACAGTCGACAAAGGGTGAAATATGAACATCAATGGTAAGTTTTGAATTTACCCTATTTATCTTGAACGTAATATCTCATGACCCACTAAAATTCAGTTCACAGTGTTTTATGAAAAATAATGGCTGAAATTGAATGTCTTAATTTACATTTAATGCAATTAAGAATGGTTTAAATTATGACTGATGAACAGCACACACAGATGTCAGTCAGTTTCATCAGAATAAATTGAAGTCAGTGTCAATGAATGCTCCACTGATAAATCCCACTTTACATAAAATTAATAAAAAATAAGGAAATATAATCCTTAACTAATTGCAAAATGTGTTGGAATTCCCCTGAATTTTCAGGTGGAAAGGAGAGGAGACTGCAGCTAAGAAAATATGCGAAATAGTTCATAAGTATGATTTTTATTCACGGGAATCTTTGCCAAAGTGATCAGGAGGTTTATAACAGAAAAAAGCTACTACACTCTACTGTTGGCTGCACATGGGGGGAAAGCAAGCCAAAAGACTTAATTCAGATAAAATTAGGGCAGGAGTTTGGCTGGTGGACAAAATGCTCATCTGGAAGTTTAAGAGCATGTTGTGGGCATGCTCACAAAATGGCCACCATAAAAAGAGTCTTCTCTTTCAAATAATGGAAGCCATGAGCAGAGTCGCTGCTGTGAGATGGGTGACTGTAAATTAGACATAGTACATATATTAAACCAGTTATAAAAATAGTGGGGTTGATCTTTGACATCTGTTTCCTCCTTCCCTTCTCCCCCAATCTGTCACACATGCTGAGATGTTCTTTACCTACCTAGGTTATTTATGTCTTTTTGTTTCTGAACTGCTGGCATGTCTAACCATCTTCTGGCTTGCATACAACCATCATTTTAATTTCTAAGAATGTCACGGGGCCAATGTGGCACTGTGGGAAATTCTGTAAATGAAGAGGGTAATGATGGGCAAGAATATATCTAAATTAAGTAACGACTAAGCAAGTAATGAATATGACAAGCAGAAAAATGAAGGCAAGACCAAAGGAACCAATGTATTTGGGTATGGCTCAGGGGTGGGTTCCTGCCAGTTCTAACGTCTTCTATAGAAGAGGTTCCACAAATCTACAGTGCCATTTAGAACCGGTTCCAGCTCCCTTCCCCCATCAAGATGAAGAGCGAAAGGAGGAATTCTGGGAGTTAAAGTCCACAAGTCTTAAAGCTGTCAAGTCTGAACACACCTGGAGTTGTTCTCCTAAAGGGTTAGGGGTGCAAGGGTCTTGTAACTTGACAGCTTTAAGACTTGCATGCTTCAAATGCCAGAGTTTCTGAGCCAACATTTTGGTTGCTAAGCAAGCACGTTGTTAAGTGAGTTTCATCACATTTTACAAGTTGGTCATGCCCAAACAGTCATATGACTGCCAAGCCACTCCCACCCAGTCACATGGTTGGCAAGCAACTCCCACAATGCAGGCCACACCTACAGAAGATATTCTAAAAAAATTTGAAACCCACCACTGCCTTGTGGGTATTGGCTCTAAAACCAGTGTGCTCCATTGAGATATCCCATGTGTCCATCCATCTGTGTCATCTCCATCCCACCCTTTTTTTTAAACCAGTCATGCCAACTTTATTTTCTACTCTCCAGTAGTAGTAATGCGATTTGCTACTGCATTTCAGCCCTAGAGAAGAGCCAACTTCGGTCTTTAGGATTAAGGTAAGAGAAAGCAAACAAAACAAGTGGAAAATACTTAGAAGACTATGACATTCAGTTTATGGATGAACTTTATATCAAATTAAATTTCCTGGAATTTCCTGGAATTGATCTGCTTACTTTCAAATTTGCATTCTTTTTATTTTTTTCCAAATGTTACTCTAAATGACAACATGATCGGTTTCTTTTAAACAAAAATATGTATGGTAGATAGCTAGATAGCTACCTAGATAGATGATAGAAAATAGGGAAGAGAGAGAGGGAGGGAGGGACAGAGGGAAAGAGAGAGAGAGAGAAAGAGAAAGCAAGGGAAAGAGGAAGAAAGAGAGAAAATCTATCCAAGGCACAATTATTTTCCTCTGTAATAACAAAACTAGACATTTATGGTTATAGTTATCCATGACTAAACAGATGTTTCCATGAATTTGTTTACCATTTAAATTCAACCCAAGCATCACGATCAGGAAGCTCATAATATATCCATGATGTTAACTTTCCTTTTTCTGTTGGACTTTCTTTTTTTTCTTTTTTTCTTTTTTTTCAAAAAAAAGAGTTTTATTGGTTTTTACAATTTTATATCCAGGGAAGGGTAAATAGGGTTTACAAGGAAATATTTTGAAGGCATCCATATCGAGGAAGCAGGCCGCTCCCAAGGCATAATACAAAAAACAAAGTATCTTCTATTTAAAAAGACGACAGTTGTCTGACTTTTGATCATGAGACCATAAGGATGCTGTCAGGACTAGAACTCCCCGACTCCTGGTGATTGGCCCAAAGTCACCCAGCTGCTTTCATGGCTAAGGGAGGACTAGAATACCCCATCTCCTGGTTTCTAGTGCCTTCACCAGTAAGCCAAATAGAGATCCCAAACAGCCTTTGGGATCTCAGGGACCACTAAATTCATAGTTTTAAATCCTGTGGATCACTAATAGGATCTGCCTAATAACTGGCTGTGTGGGCGTGGCTAGGTGGGTGTGTGACTGGGTGGGTGTGGCCAAGTTGATGTCACTCATGTTGAGGGGCGCCTCGCCGGCCTCTCCTCACACCTCCCCTCCCAGCCCCTCCTCACCTGCCCGCCTGGGGTCCTTAGGGCCCCAATAGGAAGCCTTTGCTGGAGCTAAGCAGCCCCCAGCAGAACGAGATGGCAAAATAGCTCAGATCACATTGGATCTGACCGAGAAGGAGGCTCAGCAGAAGCACCTCAATGAGGACTAGGAGCATGGGCTTTCCAAGAAGAGGGAAGACCTGCAGGAGTGCAAGGCCAGGGACCAGCGCCTGGAGGCTCTATGGGCTGAGATGGTCAGCCAGTTCCAGGCCTTGATGCAGTCCCATTGGAACGAGGCCCTCCGGCTCTTCTCTCCAGCCTTCGGCCACTGCCCCCCACCAGGAGGCTGAAGCAGACCTCAGGTTGGAATTTCTGACCCCCACAAAAAGCCCCCAAAGGGGGAGGATCTCTGCAGCAACACAAGCGTTCATTGCACGTATCCGTCCCAGGAGAAGATAGTTTGAGGACCCCGGATTGAGTGCAATATAAAAAAATGCAAATAATTTTTCTGCTGAGCACCAAAATTTTCTCACGACCACCAGTGGTCCATGGACCCCCAGTTGGGGACCACTGCTATACTCTATGTTCTCAATCGTAGTCATAAGTCGAGGAATATCAATTTTGGGGAAATCAGTGGGTCTTGGTATTAAAATAGGTAATATATAGAAACATCAGAAGAAGAAAAAAGATTTCAGGTTTATTAGACCATACCAAGAACCTGTTAAAAGGGATGGACTTAAGCTTTTCTGTATGTGTGTGTGTGTGTGTTTGTGTGTGTGTGTATGTGTGTGTGTGTTGTGAAAGATAAACACATAAGAGCAAACTCACTTTAGCCTTGTTTCAGTTGCAAGACAATTTTGGATAAGAAAGATTATAGCTAAAGACTTTAATGTCACATTGAACTCTTATTTCTAAAATTTGAAATTTATCATTTCATGAAAAACTTTGGTTTTGTCAAGCCCGGAGAATAATAAAGAGGATAATTTGTTGTAAATGGAGAAGATATTACTTTATGGATAGGGAGAGTTATGAGTCTGTTATCCACCTTTCAAATTTCAACCTTCTAACAATAAAGAGACGAAGGAATACCATTTCGTAGAGTCTCCCTTTAATTACAAAATTCAGAAATTAATTACTTTTATACAGATCATCCTCGACTTAACAAATTTATGTCGTTAAATGAGAAATCTCTTAAATGTGTGTTGCCGCATTTTACATTTGGCTTTTCTTGCCACCGTTGTTAAGCGAATCTCGGCAGTTGTTAATTTGGTCCCACGGCCGTTAAGTGGATCTGGCTTCCTCCTCGACTTTGCTTGTCAGAAGGTTGCAAAAGTGGATCACATGACCCTGAGACAATGTGACCCGTCATAAATATGAGTCGGTTGCCATGCCTCTGAATGTTGAGTATGTGATGATGGGCACCCTGCAGCGGCCATAAGTGTGAAAAACGGTTGTAAGTCTTTTTTTTGTCGCTTTGAAGTTCACGAAATGAGCTGTTGTTTGTCAAAGAATTCTTGTATTTCTATTAATAGCAATTGAACCAGAGGTTCCCAAACTTGGCAACTTTAAGACTTGTGGACTTCAACTCCCAGAATTCACCAGCCAGCTCTGCTG